>SNQJ01S0231125.1:0-14346 GCA_010110895.2 Picea sitchensis | reverse complement strand
AGAAAACAAAGGAAGTTGGTGCTTCCAATGAATGTAATTCTTCAAGACATATAAGAAAAAGCATTCCGTGGTTTTCTCCTGATTTGGTTTTCCACGTAAAACACTGGTGTATTGTGTATGTGTATGATTGTTCATTGCTTATTTACTCTGCAGTTATTGGATAATAATGCTTCATTGATATAGCACTTGGATTATATGGTTAAAAGGGATTAAATTGCTCTATTATTGATTCACCCCCCCTCTCAGTAATCCAACAGGAAGTCCCATAGGTATACCAGTAGGACCGTAAGCAGTTTGCATATAATGCGAAGATCTGGGAAGATTCAGTTGTTGGTGTGGAGGCATGTAATTTATAGGGTTGTATTGGTTAGGGAAGTTCCCTTGAATAGGGACGTTAGGTCCAGCGTTCAAGCCCCAAATGGAATTGGGCGGACCTGGATATGGTTGGCCCATACTAGGGGGTATGAAATAGCTAGCTTGAGGTTGTTTCCCCCCAATCGATTGAGGATTATTTTGGATAAGATAGTTCCAATACTAGGCCAAGGCTACAGGTATGTTCTATCCAGAGGGTGGGGTAGGTAGGGGTTTCCATCCAATCGGAGGTTGCGTCCCAATTGGGATTTGACCTCCAAAAGGGGACTGCATTTGGCATCCAGGGTGAAATTGTCTGCCAATAGGAATCTGATAATTAGGTATGAAAGACTAGGTGGTGCCACTAGGGTCGGTTCCTCCGATAGGGGATGGGAGAGACCCTATGGAATGGGGTCGAGGAAGTGTCGAAATAAAACCAGGAACAATATGGTGCCCAGAAGGAGTGGAAATGCGAGGAGTCCCAGATGGGATTTGTGTAGGAACATGAATAGAATCATTCAATGCATGATATCTTGGGGGAAGCGTCGGGGTGAGTCTGGGTGACAACGGTGTGCCAATGGGGGCTTGGCTAGCCACTGTATTCCTGGTGTGAAGATTATTAGTATCTGGGACTATTGTATAATGGGCCATTTGAAGGGGGATAGTCAAGATATGGTTTGTTGGATGAGCATCTGAACGAGGAAAATAATAGGCGATAGTAAAAGGTATCGCATCTGGATCGAATGTTTTAGGAGGCTCAGGTGTGACAGTGATATCAACACTTGCTCCTGAGCCAAAGAAATCCCATCTAAAAATTCCAGTAGTCCAAAAATGATCATGACCTTCAGGGCCAGTAAAAGGTCTGGTTGGTAATCCAGAAGACTCAACAACAATTTCTTCGGATGAATTCACTCGAACAATACGTCTCACAGAGTCGGGAGGAAGTCGCAAGACCTCTCAAGAATCTATAATTACGAATTGTTCTAAAGAGTCAGTTCTTTCAACTCGTGGAGTGGCAACGTCTTGGACTTCACTCTGTTGAGGAGAGCCCTCCGGTGAGTTGGTAGGCAAGGTTTGAGAACCTTCCAAATATTTTGGGGGTAGTCCTTGCATTCTATGTGAGTGGCGTGGAGGGTCAATGGTGATCGAGCTAAAATTTCACGAAAGAAATTATATGGCCAACTTATGGAAACAAATAGCACGCACTAGCAAAATCTAGGAATCAAAACCAAGAAAACAAGACCTTCCTATTCTGAAATCACTAGTTGGTGATGAAATCCAACGTCGCGACGTCGAGACAAGAAGGGGTTGGACTAGGGTGGAAAAGTTACATTGACGACCTTCTTAACAGAATTACACCCTGGTGCAAGCTCCCACACATAATCGTGGGTATACCCTCCAAGGAGCCTGAGTGAGTCTGGCCAACGTCGATTCCAGGTACTTTGAAGACTTGCCCCTCCACAATCACCTTGTGTAAGACGCTAAGAAGATAGACTACTAAAGTTACCATAAACAACAGTGATGTCTGGGGAAACAGTCGACAGTCTGATCCACACACAAGGGCAGGGTATCTAGCCCGAAATCAACTTGAGAGGCTTCCACTCATCATTGTGGGTATACCTTCAAGAAACCCCCATAATACGTGAAATCTCTATACCGAGATCAACAAAGCAGGGTGAGTAACTCTCTCAATCTCAATGCGACCTCAGGATTGACCCTTGTGTGAGAAGGGCTTCCCAGGATAAAATGTTGCAAATGGAATTTGACACTCCCTATCACAATATACTATTGATTTTTTTGCGCTTTGGAGAGTGTGTCTCATTGCCTATTCCAAAGATCTAACCTAGCTAATGTTGGTGCAAAAGAGCCCTAGAAAATGTTACTAGTTGAATTTTAAAGTTGCGCAATATTATTAAAGGTTGTTGTTACTCAAGAGGGAGATGGAAATGAAATTGTTGTTGTGTAAGACTTTGACCCAACAAGGCATAAATAGAAATGAATGATACAAACTTTTTTTCGATGAATTCTATCTATAGCAGAGAAAAAGGAATTTTCTGGAACAATGCAAACTACGATATACAATTCTCTTTTTAAATGTAGTACCATACAATCATTGACAATGTAAATTCACTATTCGTTCTCTTTCAATATTTTTAACGCCAGTATTTTTTAAATAAATGATTTCTTAAAAGAAAAAGACTCTAATTTTTTTTTTTTAGAAACCAAAAAATAGGGATGGAACTAATAAAAAGTAAACAACCAATGAAAATAAAATACTCAAAAAACACCCAAATCGATCTTTCAATGGAGATAAAAAATAAATAATTGACAAGGAAAAGCCTCTTCAAATGCACATGGATAAATAATTTTCCAAGAAGCAAGCAATCTAAAAGGACAATTAATCTCAACTTTTAATCCAATCAAATATTTTTTGACCAAACAAGCACTTAGATCTCAAAATCATAGATTATACCCTTGTTAACAAAAGGTCAAGAAGTAAAAACTGGGAAAAATGATTAAGAAGAGTTTTCGATCTCCGAAAATCGATCAACCGCAAGATTTGAAGTCAAGAAATAGTCAAACACTGGAAAAATAAGTTCTTCCCAGGTAAACAAACAAATCTGGGCATCAAAAAGACAAGAAGACCTAATCCAAAACTTTTACAAATGAGTTCGAAACCTAGTAATGGGGTACAGTGTGAGAATTAGAAATTCTCGCAGTCTAGACATTGTAAGGGTGCAAGAAGGTCGCACTGGACTGAACAGTAGGGTGAGAAAATGAATGGTTCTCACAGACTATAGAGAGATACAGTGTGAGAAGGTTTGTAATCAAGGAAAAATTGGAAAAGGGACAAAATTTTTGAGTGAACTTCTAGGTCCAGAGAGTCTATATGGGTCTCCTACAAACTCAAAGACTCGTTGACAATGAAGAAAGTAGGCTAAGAGTAGATGGCTAACAAAAAACCACAAAATGAGTCATATCCCCAGTGCATTCACCAATTTTTTTATAGGATAAATCGGTATATGCGGACATTAACAGATCTCCTTAGATCCACCTAGATCTAGAAGAAAACAGGACATGACATGACGCTTTCCCTAAGTTACAATCATTGAATTTGTCATTGAAGAAGGAATACGTGACATACCTTTATATATCGCTTCCTTATGTCTTTTTTGTCCCTGCTTCACTTTGGTATCCTTGTGATATCAGATCTACAACGACAAAAATTGACTAAGGTGAAAGCAACAATAATACATTCAATGAAGACTTAAACTTGTGATCAAGGAGTCATGTAATAAAATAAGAGTGATTTTATGGGAAAGGGACATGCCACTGTATTATATTAAATGAAAGTAGAAGATACAACCAGATTGCCTTGATGTCACAAGATTCCTTTCGGTGGTCCTTCGTTCCAACACACACACTTACTCCATGGTTGCATGAAGAATATCCACTATGTCTTGATGGACAAATGGAGGCCTCAAGCATCAATTCAAATAAGATTCCTCACACAATTCTGAATCTATTCTTTCATCAATTCTCTATTCAATCTTGCTTAACCTCTTCCTTTAGAAACCTTTCATTATATAGAAGAATGAGAGATGGTTAAAGGGATGTGGATGATCCCACTAAATCTGAGAAGTCAGTAGGATTCCAACCATGCGAATGCCAACTCATTTTCTAGAATATCCTCTTCTAGAACCTTTGTAACCTCTTCTCCCTTTTAAGCTTTGAAGCAGGTTCACACCCTACTTATAGAGAAAACTGCGAACATCTCGTAATCCAAGTATAGAGTGGTCTACGAGAATTAGGGTTTCTTGTACCCTACAATACATGTATCCTGCAAACTCATCTTAAAAATATGTTCTGTAGAAGAATACAAGCGTCACTTTTCTCAGGAAAAAGGTCTGTATGAGAGCCTGAACACATAACTGTAGAGACATCACTAGAGTGACCAAAATAATGTGCAACACAAAGGTTTGGGTAATGGACCCAAGTTTGTTTGATGTATAATGGTATGAGTTTTGATATATTTGCAGGTATATGGATAGAAAATTTCATGCCATTTATGGTGGTATGTGGAACGTTACATAACTCCTAATGGTTTGAGAATTATGGCCTTACGAGGTTGGAGGACCCTCATATGTTGTCTTGAAGGCCCAAAAGGTCAAAGAAGTCAAAGTGCTTGCAAAGAAGAAATTATTTAAATAATAAAGTGAAGTGACAAAGTCAAAGAGGATTATTTAAATATTAAAGTGAAGTGACAAAGTCAAAGAGGATTATTTAAATAGTAAAGTGAAGTGACAAAGTCAAGGAGGATTATTTAAATAATAAAGTAAATGGAGAAATTTCTAATCATGGAAAGTGGTTATAAGAAGGTTAATTGTTGGCACAGAGGCAGACCCGAGGTTCACTCCAAGAGTGCACCAACAAGCCCTAGCTATTGGCCCTTTCGAAAGCACTTGCGAAGCAGATGCAGTCTCACCTGAAGCAACTAAGAGGGGGGTTGCAGGACAAGAATGTCTAAAACCAGGGGAATATCAAGTGGATCTATCACAACAACAATACAACATTCATATATCACTTATTAGCTATTTCTATCATGCTCAGCTATATATTTGATCTAACATAAGACTGCAAATAAAAATATAACAATGACAGAGATCCAGGCATCAATCACACATACGACACAAATATACGTGGTTCACCCTCCCTCCAGAGCTACGTCCACAAAACTGTGCTTATGATTTATTAAGGTAAATAATGCAGTTCTTATCTACGCTCTCAGCTAGCAGATCTTCCTTCTTCTCTCTCTTTATCTCCCCTTCCTGTGCACCCAGCTGCAGGACTTGACCTTCGCACACAGCTGAACATATCACAATACAACCCTCTCCCTCCATAATAGAGCTAGAACAACAATATCATACCAATACTCAATGAACAACCCCACCCAGGTCCTCTTGACCTTTATTTATACATTACAATCCCTCACTGACAGCCTTAGGTCGAAACCTAGGTGCCAAAACCCTAGATACCAAAACCCTAGGTGTCTAAAACCCTAGGTCAACTTGACCCGCTTTTTTCAAGCTTCGCTAGCCTATCTTTCCTTCTTCATCACACGGTGCTCCAAATAATCTAATGATGGATTTCTCTACTTGCTGAGTTTTCCATGATCCTTCTTCCTTTTTTATCTATCACCCCTAATCTCCTTATCCAACGACTTACTTTTCCGTGCTTCGCTCCATCTTTCCTACTCTTTTGCTCACTTCGAGTCAGTGACAGTTACTGTGTATCCCGCGAATCTTGATTTTTACCTTTCCTTCCTTGTTCTTCACTTTATTCCATAACCAGGGTCCAACAGGCCCCCAACACTCACCTGTGACTTGTCCCGAGGCACTTCATATCTGATCCTCTTGTTTTACTTTGACTTTGGACTGCGCAGTGCAGTCCTTGTTTTATGCTTTATGCCTCCTTTCCATCCTTGTGAAGACTGTCTTTTCTGTGTCTGGTACCTAGTTTCAACTGCACCTAGTACCTAGACCCTTTTCCTCATGATTTTACTGAGAGCGGTGAGGCAGCTGGTTATAATAGTACAACTTTAGCCGACTCCCATTCACCAATCCTTCCTTCCAGTCTCCCTTCAATGTCTTTAGTTGCGCAACTCCTCCTTCTGTAACATAGGCAATCTCATATGGTTCGAGCGAATGCATTCTGAACTTCCTAGGGTGTTTGATAAACTTACTTTCATACACCAGTACTAAATCACCTTGCTTGAATTTCTTCTTCTTGATGTGCCTGTCATGATAGGCCTTTTCTCGTTCCTTCTAAACTTGCTGATGGAATCCTACAATGAATTTGTCTTCTTCCAGTTCAACCAACTATGCAATCCTCCTGTGAACAATGCCAGTATCATCCATGTCTATAAGTGCAAAAATTATTAGGCTTGGTACTAAGTATTCCATCGGGACAACAACTTCAAGACCATAAACCAACTTGAAGGGGGTCTGCATTGTTAATTTCTTGCAAGTGGTTCTATAAGCCCAGAGTACTGCTAGTACTCTTAAATACCAGTCATCCCTGTTCACGCTGCAAATCTTGGTCAATGTTGTCTCCAAGATCTTGTTGAATGCTTCAACCGTTCCATTTGCTTGTGGATGGTAAGGTGTACTCTTATGATGGTGGACTGCAAATTCTTCAGTGAGGGATTCAACTTTCTTATTGATGAAGTGTGTACCTTGATCACTCATAAGGATCTTACGGCATCCAAACCTGGTTATTATGTCATCAAATATAAAACTCGTAGCTGTAGTTTCACTACAGTCCTTGACTACTCTGGCTTCTACCCATCTGGTTAAGTATTATGTCGCAGTAATAATCTACCTTGCTCCTGTGCCCTTTCCTGGTGGGTTTATAGGTCCCACAAAGTCAATGGCCCACTTTTCAAATGCTTGTCAGGTCATCTACGGTGATAATGGTATTTCATCTATTAGGGATGGTTTTTCAATTCTCTGGCATACATCACATGCTCTGGCATACTCTTTAGTATCTCTGTGTAATGTAGGCCACCAAAGGCCAGCTCGTAGAACCTTCTGCGCAGTTTCTTTCCCTACATAATGTCCTCATGCAATTCCTTCATGATATTCTAGAAGGATCAGTGGTCGCTCTGTCTCCATAACACACCTCCTTAATATTTCATCTGGTCCCATTTTGTACAGCTGTCCAGCTATAAGTGAAAATTTTGCAGCAAGTACCACTAGTTGCTTCTTCTAAGGAATTGTATACTCACTTGGAGCCATTCCCGTTGACAGAAACTGAACTATGTCTGCAAAGTGGTCATCAATATTTCTAATGGCGAGAAGCTATGCATTCAGTAATGTATCCTCTAAACTGGTAGGTTCTTCGCCATGTTCCAACCTTGAGAAGTGCTTTGGGCCCTTTTTCATTCTTCCTGGCTTAACTATGATCTCAAAATCATATTCTTGAAACAACAGAAGCCATATGCATATTCTCCCCCCCAACACTGACTTGTTGACTAGGTACTTCAGCACAAAGTGATTAGTAAACATTTTAAAGTGTCCTCCCAACAAGTAGTGGTGGAATTTTTGTAGTGCATACACCATGGATAGTCCCTCTCTCTCTGTAGTGGTGTAATTAACTTCAGCTGTGGATAGATTCCTGCTAGAAAATTCTAATGGATGATCAATGTCCCCTTCGCCAGGTTGTTCCAGTACTGCTCCTAATACAATAGAAGATGCATTGACATGCACATGGAATTCTTTGCTCCAATATGGAAAAACCAGAATGGGCATTGTAACCATATTCTATTTTAGTGTGTCGAAGCTCTGCTGACATTCATCTATCCAATCATACTGGAATTCCTTCTTCAACAGCTTCTCCATTGGTGTTGTAATTTGGGCATATCCTTTGATAAATTTTCTATAATATCCAGTATGACCCAATGCAGTGCGCAGTTGTTTGACTGAAGTAGGAGGTGGAAAATCAACTATAATTGCAATTTTAGATGGGTCAACTAGAAATCCCTGCTTGCATACAATATGACCTAATAGCACTCCAAATGGTGAGAAGAAGATGCATTTCTTCAGATTCAAAGAGATTTGACACTGCCTTCATTTGTCCAACATTAGACACATTCAATATGATTTTTCAATAAACTAAAAACAGTCCAGTCATTAAAGTATGCTTCTAAAAATTTATGCAAAAATTATTTGAACGCTTCGACCACCACCCTAGAAAAGATGGCTGGGGAATTCTTCATTCTAAATGGCATTACTGTATATTGGTAGGATCCCCACTCTATGGAAAACATAGTCTTATGATGGTCCTCCTTGTAAATGTGGATCTGATGGTGTCCCAAAAAGCCATCTGTAAAAGAATATACTTCCTGGCCTCCCACGTTATCCAACACTTCATTTGTGAATGTTGTAGGGAAAGGGTCATGCAGACAGACATCATTCAACTTTCTGAGGTCCACACAGATCCTGATTTCTCCTGTCTTCTTGTCTTGTACCACCATAGGGCTGATCCATTCCGACTCTTCGACAGGTTCAATAATCCCTGCTTCTCGCATTCTGTTGAGCTCGATCTTCACTTTTTCCTTGTATTTGGGGTTCAGTCTGTAAGGTCTTTTCTTGAATATCTTCGCATCTGGTTTCAAAGGTATTCTCATCTCATCCATAGGCCCTTTGATTCCCTTCATGTCAATGAACTTGGTTGGGAACAAGTCCTGATATTCATGCAATAACTTTGTAATCTTGTCAATGGTAGCATCATCCCAATAATATCCAACATTGGTAAGCTTCGGTGTCTCCTTTGTCCCAATATTGACTTTCTTTATTTTGATCAGCTATCCTATGAATGGAATCTCAACTCGTGGTCCTTCCACATTTCTGTGTCCTTCTATCTCAGCGATGTTTACCTTCCTCGAATCATCATCTTCATTGGCATTAATGTTGTAACATCCTTGCAATTTATGGAATGGCGCGGTCCATTCATCCTTTTCTTGTTCTAGAGGGAGCCCAAATGCCTCCTTAAATACTTTATGTCACACAATATGTAATTATTGGTCTACTGAGGGAAATTCACTTTCAAACAAAAAGGTGGTTACAAAATTCTAGGTCATACCTTCCCAATCTAAAGTGACGAGGCACAGCTCCGCTTGGAGGTACCAGTTGATAGGGATCGTGTCCAGCGTGTTAATGAATTTGTGCACCCATTGTTCACGAGGAATGTCACTCCAAGCCTCTTCACACATGGTCCTTTGGGCAACTTCGACCTGTGTACCTCACTTCGCAGCTTCCTACTTGTGCTGAGAACCACGCTATCATCAAAGTTCGACATTGTGTCAAGTCTGTGATGTTTCCTTTGTGCGTCCACCACCATATTGATGGTGTGGCTTTCATGGCCTCATCCATTGCCAACAACCTTTGTTGTGTTGGTATATTTGTCTCAAACTCTTATAAGAAGTTTTCTAAAGGGTTCATCCCATCAAATGTGGGTAACTTACTCACTGTTGTGTCGATCTAGTGAACCTCTCTGGTTAGTCTAGCACATCTTCTGGTAGAGACTTCATACATCAGGTTCTGCTAGTTCTCCAATGCTTCTTCTGAGTCTGATGAACATGTGTTGTCGCTTCACCATCTTAGATTCCCTTCGGCTGTAGGATTGATATAATCTTGTTGTCTAGTTGTTAGTTCATAGATGTTTTCCAGTTCGTATGTGTGGTCTTCTTCTCTGATAGGCTCTGTGTATCGAGGACCCTCATATGGATCTAAAGGTGCAATGACCCTAAGGACATCTCTTTCAATTGTCATACACCTCTTATTTATATCAACAACAATATAATTGTTAAAGGCCCAATCAATTCCTAATAATGCAGGATAAGGGCAGTTGTCATCAACAATTTCAATTACTTCAAAATCTACAAAGGTTATAACTCCATCAATGTCCACAAGGACATGCTCTAACCATCCAAATGGGCTGACAACTTTCTGATTAGCCATTCTAATCCTGATAGGGGAATAGATCAACTTTGGTTTTCCCATCACTGCCCAGGTTTGGTTCGTCGTGACATTGACCTCCGACCCTAAGTTGAGGACCACATAGTCTATATCATATTCTCCTATTTGAGCATTCAAGTGTAATTCTTTATTTGTCCTTCTCCTTTTCCCAATTTGGTGCACTACCTTATTTAGTAAGGAGTCTATCTTTCCTAGCTCATACTGCTTCATTAAATCTTGTAATTCTTGTACAATTCTTTTATCTTAAATCAACTTAACACAAGTGCAAAAAAGTTCCATGAGTATTCTTACCTCTTTTCCTTCTGTTGGCGACGCAGACTGATCAGTCGCCTGAGGCATGCCATATTCTTTGATTCATGGTTGTTTCTTGGATGAAGACCCTTGATCTCCTTTTTACTCTTTTCTTGCCTCCTCAAATATCCGTCTTTCTTTCTTAACATCGAATGTTGGGGTCTTATTTGTAGCTTTCTTGACTTTGTGGTCATTTGCAGTCTTTCCTTGGGCTTCTCTGTCTTCTCCTATAACAACGCCTCCTCGAGTGATAACAACGAATCTAGGGTCTCCTTCGTGAGGTTCAACATATATCAGTTGCACTTGCGGGTTTTTCTAAGTTCCTCGTCTTTCCTGAAGCTTAGATAGCAGCAAAGGGAATTCCTCGATGACATGCTAAAAGGAATTGCAATAACTGTAGGTTGTGCAAGGGTTCTAGAAGTCCCTCGCTAAATGTCCTAGCTGCACGTAGTTGTAACAGATTATTTTTCCTCATCCTCCTCCTATGTATCCACCGCAAGGATTGAAACTTCCTCTTCCTGGAGAATTATACTGTGCATTGTTTACTTCTTGGTGTACTTCACCTTGGATCTTGTATATGTCTCTTGATCTTTCATGCATCAGGTCAAAATCCCTACAATCTCTATCATCGTGCCCTATGGACTTATAGAATGTGCAGTACAAGTTTGTGGGTGTCTGAACATACTTCTGCATATAATAGCACTCACTAGGGCGATGCCGGTTTCTGCATACTTCGCACCAGGGCAGGTTAACTTGCTTCAAGGGGCTCAGTGCTCCTGATGCCAAATATTCATGAAACAAGGGACAATGTTCTTTATCATGACCTTCGGATCTGCATCTTACACACCAAATATCTTCTCTTTTGTCCTTCCCCTTGTCCTTCTTCATATCCTCAACCTGCAGAGACAAACTAGTTAGCTGGCTCAAGATCTAGCTCATGCCTGAGCTAAATTCTCCCATAGGTGTTGATTCAAGCTTCACGGTGATCTCCAAAGCTTCTGCCTGCGATGAAATCTTCTGCTGCATCAAGGGAACTCTGATGTGTGGTAAAATAGAAACGATGAAACATTCCTTGTTCTGCTCATCTGGGATCTTAAAAGTTAATTGGCCTGTTAGGGTCTTGAATCTCTGATCGAACTCCCAAACAGGTTCAACTACCTTCTATTTGATCTCCTTCAGCTTAGTAATACACTGTGACTCCAACTTAGGTTTTTTAAACTCTGCAACCAGCACGTTCTTGATCTCATTTAGTGGCTTAGGCAGCACAAGTCCTTGGATAAGCTTCATGGACCAGCTCAGCGCGCGATCCCTCAACGCAGTGCTAAACTGGTTTCTTTTAATATCTTCATCGATAATATTTTTAATGTTCCATACATCCTCGCACGGGAAATAGTGATGATCAGGATCTTCAGATCCATTTTCTTTAAATATAGGGAGCCTCATCTCGTCTTCCATAGATATGCCTAGGTTTCTTGTCTGAGTAGATGTTGAACTTCTAATAATAGTAGTCTGTGGACTCTGGTGATTTGGAATATTCTGACTACTTAGCGTTTCTGAAATAACAGATGGATTGATATTACTTACTTCAGTGGTCTGCATAGTTCTTGATGTTTCTGGCTCATTTTGGCAAAGTTCTTCAGCTTCCTCTTCCTCTGCCCTGGTGGGTTCTGAATGTTCTTCGTCTGTTAGATCTGCCTCTTCTCCGCTATAGAAACCCTCGTCTCCATATTTTTTATTGAACAGGTTCTCAAGGTGAATCCCTTGAAATACTTTCCCACTGCGTGTATGTCCAACTTCTGCGTCATTGTCGCTGTCTAAATTCTTGAACATTAGCCTTTTCAAATCCAACCAATCTATTGTATCTTCGAGACATTCTTTTCATGCAACAACATCTTGATTCTTAGCTTCAAAATTTGTAAAATTTTTCCTCTGGGTCCTTTGAAGAAGTATCTCTCGGCCTGGTTATATGATTTTGTTCTTTCAATAGCAAATTCAGAGATATACCTTCCAATGGTACTATCGAACGAGTGATCTACAAACCTTGATACAACATTGTCGACTCTCTAAACCTTCTTAATCAACTCCAACGTCGAGACCACAGGAGGCCTAAATCTGATCTCAAACTGAGTATCGTCTAACCTAGCTAACCACTCATATATCTCTTGATGGATTCCTCCAAAGAAGATCTCGTGAATATCAGTGAAGATGTGTCTCTATAGACAACCTTCAGTACTTAGCTTAGGGTTCTTGTTTTGGGCTTCAATGAAGTCCCTCTCTTGATCCTCTATCCACTTCTGAATCTCTATCTTCGATGGGAACCACATTGACATTCCCTTATACATATTCTAGTCCTAACAATGGAACCATTTGTTGGCACAGGGGTAGACCCAAGGTTCACTCTAAGAGCTCACCAATAAGCCCTAGCTACTGGCCCTTTCGACAGTACCTGGGAAGCAAATGCAGTCTCACCCGAAGCAACTAAGAGGGGGGTTGTAGGATAGGAATATATACAACTAGGGGAATATCAAGTGGATCTATCACAACAACAATACAACATTCATATATCACTTATCATCTAGTTCTATCCTGCGCAACTATAGATCTGATCTAACATAATATTGCAAATAACAATATAACAATGACATAGATCCATGCATCAATCACACATACGACACAAATATACGTGGTTCACCCTCCCTCTAGAGATACTCCCACATAACTATGCTTATGATTTATTAGGGTAAAGCATACAGTTCTTATCTGCGCTCTTAGCTAGAAGATATTCTTTCTTCTCTCTCTTTCTCTCCCCTTCCTGTGCACCCAGCTATAGGATTTGACCTTCAAACACAACTAAAGATCTCACAATACAACCCTCTCCCTCCACAATAGAGCTAGAACAACAATACCATACCAATAATCAAAGACCAACCCCACCTAGGTCCTTTTGACCTTTATTTATACATTACAATCCCTCACCGACAGCCTTAGGTCGAAACCTAGGTGCCAAAACCCTAGATACCAAAACCCTATGTGTCTAAAACCCTAGGTTAACTTGACCCACTTTTTTCGAGCTTCGCTAGCCTACCTTTACTTCTTCATCGCGTGATGCTCCAAAGAATCCAATGATGGATTTCTATGCTTGATGAGTTGTCCATGATTCTTCTTCCTTTCTGATCTATCATCCTTGGACTCCTCGTCCAATGACTTTCTTTTCCACGCTTCACTCCATCTTTCCTGCTCTTTTGCTCACTTTGACTCAGTGACAGTTATTGTGTATCCCGCGAAGCTCGCTTTTTACCTTTCCTTCCTTGTTCTTCACTTTCTTCCATAAGCAGGGGCCAACATTAACCCTAAAATGAGGAAAATGGGTTAATTAGTCAAGTGGAAATTGGATATACGTACAAGTGGAAAATTCAGAAAAGTTGGACATAGGTGGCTATGTGGACAAAGTGGTCTAGAAGATGCTTCTAAGGAAGCTACATGAAAGTATAAATAAGAGGCAAGCCTCTCTCATTTCTATCACACTTGAGCATATTGAATATCTACAAGTGAATGAGGTAACCAAAGTATATCTAAGTCGAATTTCAGAGGGAAGGTAAAGTAAAGAAGGCCGAAATTCAAAGGAGGATAAATTATTTTGATGATGTTTTCTAAGGTATGTTATTTATAGGTCATCTCACCATTTTCACAATAACGTTTTTTCTAGAATGATTTAGACCATGAAATTGGGGGGCCATCGAGGAAACATATCCAAGTAGCTTTCGTACGAATTTCATCTTGTGGATTGTTGTATTTTTGGAGTTACACTCTGTGGAAAATAGGGTTTGTGGCTAGTCCTGAAACTAGTCTAAAACAGGTGTTTCGGGTAAAAATGCCATAACTGTTTCATAACATATACAAATTCAGTCATACCAAATGAGTTGGTTAGATTATAGTATGTAGTATTCTTTGTACAATTTTTAGATCCATACAACAAATATTCTGTGTGGGGCACTCTATACAAGTTATCTCTCTAGAATAAGCCAGAATTCAACACGGTATGTCACTTTTTCTATAACTCCTTTTTTAGAGGTTCCAAGTAGTGAAACCTGGAGGAATTGAAAAAAAAAAACTGAAGAACATTGTGTACTATTTTCATATCTTTATTCATTACAGGTACATAGTT
>SNQJ01S0231124.1:0-14223 GCA_010110895.2 Picea sitchensis | reverse complement strand
TGTGTGAGCAAATGTTCTTTTAGATGGTTAAATATGTACTTTAAACAAATACACAACAACTCAACTTGCAGAAAACAAACCATCAAACTCAGAACAATCACAACATGATAAAGGAGTTCACCCCCCTACGGGCTACATCTCCTTGAGCCTCCATAATGGACTTGGATCTCTGGGATTAATTAGTCAAAAGTTATTTTACAAGCTGTTTCTCAACTCCAATGGAAAAATAGACTGTACCATTGAGATCAGAACACATAAAAACCCCAAAAATGACTAATAAAACTCTGAAAACGGATCATGGCTCATCCGGGCATGACCTCTTCTACATGTGGCCATAAGCTTCCCTGAGATTCTCTTTGGCAAAAACACATGTAAAAGTCCTCAAAAGCCTTTGAAACCTATCCCAATGTGTTCAAAGCATAGCAATTAGCCAAAAATGATTATTCATTCACATAAAACAAACATAGGCTCACCAAACCATGTCCTCCATCAAATAGGGCTTCAAAGCTCCCTAGAGCTTCCTGGAACTTCAATGGTGAAAAAATTGCAGAATAAGTCTTCAAATGGCCTTGAAAACAACACCAATGGATACAGCACGTCCAAAAACCCCTAGCTGGGCTTTCACGGCACCTCAATCGGCCAAAAACTGAGAAAGTTAGACCTCCTCCATTTTCCTCCTTCTACTTTGCTGGAACTGGTTCTACAGAACACACCTCTGTGTGCATGAACCAAGAACACGCTCCAAAACGCGCGTTTAAACTTAGCACCGAGCGGTTTCGAATAACCGTGCAAACTGTAGGATGGTTAGGGCACCTCCAGCCCCCAACCGCCTAGCTCTCGGACATATGGCTCACATGACCGTCGGCTTGGCAAAGTGGTTATTAAACTCATTATAACCGTTGGTAAACCGGATAACTCCCGAAACCGTGCAACTCCCGCGCACGTTTAAACCTTTGGTCATATAACACAAAACCCACGGTTACATGTATGAACCACGGGTCGTGGTTTCAAATCCCGCGCAAAGGTACAAAGGCGCATACATATATTGTAATATAGTCATTTGTATATAATCGTGGTTATCAAACCCGCGGGCACCACATTACACATGTTTAAACATAAAACTATGGTTACAAACTATATCCGCGCGCAAACACTATTGTAACATGGTTATATGGAATACAATGCAACCGTGGGCTGGGGCTAAGCCCCGGCCCGACCCCCCGCCAACATAACATTAAAGTAAACTTAAATACTTTTAAATGCATGTTCATAACAAGAAATAAAGTGTGGCCCATTGGTCGGGCGGTCGTGCGAAGTCGTTAGGTGTTGGGGAGATCCGGGGGTCGAACCCCGCGGCCTCCATAAACTTTTAACAAACAACCATATGAACCAATAAACGAGTGACACATGGCGCCTTCAGATTGGGCCACGTTTCCTCATACCATTTGCTGAGAAACGGACATGTGTCATAATCCAATTCGCCAGCAACCAACCATTAAACGCGTTCCACGTCATCACCACACGTGCTGCTGACGTCATCCGACACGCAGGATGCTGACGTCATCATGTGCCACGTGTCACCCTTTCAGTGGTGACACGTGTCACCTCAGGATTGGCCATACCGTACGCTGAAAATTCCAAAATGCATGACACATGTCACGCCCTGGAGCCACCACGTGTCCTGTACGGACATGCACAGGTACAGTCAACATCAATTTTTTTGCCTGTTTGGCTCGGCGAACAGATCGCGATAACTTCTCCATACGGACTCCGTTTGAGAAAGTAAATATACCGTCGGAATCAGGAAGACGAGACAGACGCAATGACACCATTTTCGTCGCATTCCGAGCACTTTGAAAATTGAGCAAATTTTTGCCCCCTGGTCCAGATTTTGATCATACTTACTTGTCCAAAAGGTTGTGCTTTATTAGTGTGATCCATCAATGAAGGCATCTTGTACATTGGTAAGTCCTGAGTATGATGTGCAGTTGATGTAGATGCAATATTGAGCTTCAAGAATTATTGTCTGGCTTGCTTGAATTTCTCCTTTTTGTTCTGTGCATCAAACTTCTTCTGTGATTCAACATTCTTCTTCACCCATTGGTGTTGTGCTGGATCTTGTCTTACTGTGTTAGGTCTTATTTTATCTCCTCCACGCATGACTATGTTGATATTTATTCCATCCTCTCTATCTTTTGTAGATATACATTGTACATTATGATTCCTCTTCTCCTAGATCTTCCCCAATAGTGTCAGACAGTCTTCTGTGTCATGATCTGATGCACAAAAATACATAGAAGTCGCAGGTGGAAGTGGACATTATCATGCATAGTTTTTTGGTTGTTGACAGTTATGACATACCACCAGTCCTATGGATCTTCCAAATCCCCCTCTACCTTGTCCTCCACCTCTGTAGCAATATCCATCTTCGTGCGTTGCATTGTACTGAGGCACCTTATTATACTGCATGAGATTATATTGTGGCTATGCGGTATTGTACTATGGTTGCAAAGTGTTATACTGTTGATGCACAGTGTTATACTATTGTTGCGCACTATTATATGTGGCTAGTACTTGGTTAAACTGTGGTGCATCTTGCCCTGTAATCATTTCTATATGCACCCTATAGGTGTCTGATTTTATTTCCCTCATCAAATCCATTGTCCTGCAATCTTTGTCATCATGGCCCATTGACTTGCAAAAGTTGCAGTATGAACTCTTAGGAAATGTCTGGTATTTCTGCATCATTGGACAATGATATGGATCATGTCCTTGTGTTTTATAGATCTCGCACCATGTTCCTCCTGTGGGAAAAGGGTTTGGTATCCCTGTTTCCATGTATTGCGCGAATTTTGGGCACTCATTCTTGTAATGTCCTTCTGTCCTGCATGTGGTACACCAAACAACTTCTCTTTTTTCCTCACCCTTGTTCTTGTTTAATTGAAATGTTAGATTCTTGAGATGCTCCTTCAGCTCCTCTATTTTTGTATCTGTCTTTTGGTATTGGTTCTCTTCCAATTGTAAGGCTGCCTATAGAGCCTCTTCTTGAGTTCGAAACTTATGTTTTCTCAAAGGGTATTTCAAGTGTGGTAGCAGTGAAT
The DNA here is from genome assembly GCA_010110895.2 of Picea sitchensis. Lineage (NCBI taxonomy): Eukaryota > Viridiplantae > Streptophyta > Pinopsida > Pinales > Pinaceae > Picea > Picea sitchensis. The sequence goes on along the minus strand of SNQJ01S0231124.1, from coordinate 11,122 downwards.
TCACAAATAAATGTCTATGTTTCATATCTATCATGATATACTTCAACTTTCCCTTCAATCGTTTGAATCTCTAGTCAATCTCCCAAATAGATTCTCCTGCTTTCTATCTGATCTCTATCATCTCATTCATGTATTGATCCTCTGAACTAGGCTTCTGGAATTCATTTATCAACAGGTTTTTAATATCTGCAATCATCCTTGTTGTTCATGGTGGGTTGTTTACAACTAAGCTCATGTACCAATCTAGTGCACGGTCTCTTAGCGTAATAGCTAGCTGTGCAAGTTTTGTATCCTCATCTGTGATCTATTTTGATTCCCAGATATTCTCATAGATAAACAAGTGCTTCTCAGGTTCGTTAGATGCCTCTCCTTTGAATTTTGGTAACTTGATGATGGGATCATGTCCTGCCATCCTGGTTGATGAACTACTACCTCCGCGCAGTGTAGGTACTTGACTACTACTTCTTGAACCGAATCCTCCAGGTGCTGATCCTTGACTAGATGTACTTCCTCCTATCTTCCTTCCACTAAAATTCGGTTGTCTAAATGGTGGTGTTCTTATTGGTTTATTAGTCGCACATGGGTTTATTGGTTCCACACTGACACTGACACCGACATGGATGGGATTTTTACCTTTGGTTCCTACCCTTGGAACGAATGTCTTCCTTTCATATGTTGTGCGCATGATTTCCACAATATTGTCCACAACATAAAGATCCTCTACCACTTCTTCATCACTGGCCAAGCCCTCTCTCTCAGCTATATATCTCTTCTTATTATTCATCTTATATTGGTAGGGTTCTCCACTGCGCATCTTTCTATCTATTTCCATTATCTACTTGATCTGATATTCCTCCATCATGATCGGGTCGATGGATTCATTCTTTCCCTTCTCCATTTCTCCTTCCATCCTTCCAGATCTAGTCAGTGCTTCCCCCATTCCCCCATGCCCACAGAGAAGTTTAATTGTCTGATGCCTTTGTCATTAATCCTTTGTTATGGAAGTATACAATGATTTGATATACCTACTTCTGGGTCCCTTCAAAAACTCTTGCTCTGCTGCACCGTAAGACTTTGTGGTATCTACTGCAAATTCTCTGATAAATCCTGCGACAATACTGTCTAGCCAGAAATCCACTGCGCATGAATTTTTTGTCTACTTGTTGTAACTGTGTGATCTCTACAGGGTTCCACTCTATTTGTCTAATCCGATTCATAGGATGATTATATTTCATCCTCAACAACCACTCTTGCAATATATGTGGGAAATCATAGAAACACACCTCATGTAGGTCGCTAAACATGTACTTGTCCAGATATTTGTGCGGTGTTAACTTCAAGTTTATGTTATCTTTCTTTGTAAATTCCAACTCATTTTTTTTCAACCATATTTGGATCTCCTCATTTGTTGGGTTCTGTTAGCACTAGGAATCACCTTCAAATTGCATGGAAGGCAAGCCCAATACCCATAAGGTTATATGTGAATGTAAAAGAGTTTTGAGGGGTCAAATGGATAAGACTCAAGATGATAATGTTCCAACTTAGAAATCAGGGCTATCATGCATGAGCGATCAAGGTATTGGCTAACTTTAATCAGTAATTGGGATTAAGTATGAACATAGGGAAGACTTCAGTGAGAGGAATGTAGGGGTTGTTGTAAACATCAGGTCTGCAAATAACCTAAGGAAAGAAGACTCTTAACACAAGATCTTCTTGAGTTCATAACTTAAGGACACTAAAGAAACATCATGATAATATAATAACCAAACATACATCATAATATCACCGCAACCATTCATGTGAATCATTCAAAGCATGAACACTTTAGCATCAGAAGAAAATAAGATGGAAAGCGAAGTTGATTTCTATTAACCAAGATGTCTCAAATCAAGTACATAACCAGTTCACAGTAACTTCATCAAAATATTACAGTATAAGGGAGCCTTGCTCAACCATTCAAACCTACTAAAGAATTTCATCTATCTATTTATAACAAAAGGGAGACAACAAATGGAGGTGCAAGATGGCCTCTTTCCCATGAAAATATCTAAGAATTTATTCCATCTAACAACTTGAATAACAACCTATGCTATAAAAATGGGAAAGTGTTGGTGACTAATCCAACCAATCTTCAAACTAACTTGATCCCCATTTGATGCACAACTCCTTGTTTTCCATGTGTCCTTCAGGGGCATATAGCTGTCATCATGCTACCAGCTGTTGTTTCTGCAATTCTCTCCATCATCAGCTATCCAAAATGTTTTTAGCTCGACCCTCCTGGATTCCTGGTATTTGTTGGTAGCATCTTTGGGTAACACTCTGAGTAGCGCACTTTGTAGTGTCTTCACCAAATTTCATGAGACTCTATAGCGCAACCACAAACTAGACAGGTAGCAAAATAGGTAGCGTCAAATATTCGTATCCTCTGTGCAGACTTCAGTCTCTGCGAAAATTTAGGTAGTGCCACTCTGGTGCGACTCTGTGCAAATATCGTCCTTGCCAGAAATTCAGTAGCGAATTTAGGTAGCGCCCACCTGTGTGTTCTGTCAAACTTTAGGTAGTGCCATCAAAATACACAACACCTTCACTTGGACATGTGCAGAACAAGTAGCAACCTCAAGCAGTAGTAACACCATTAGCTTTAAGTGATTCAACAACATTGTAGGTAGCAAACCGGTGGAACATCAAACATAGACTATTCTATAGTGCCATAGCTCTACAAAATGTTTGCACTATTACTGCATAAGGATTTAATTCTTCATAAAAAGACCAAAACTATGAACAGTAAGAAATTAGAAGCCTGTATAGGTGGAAGAGGTAGTGTTTCAACAATAATTTATCCTCACAAAAAGGGACCATCTTCAAAAATGGGGCTCATCTTTCACCAACTACTTCATTAACCTAACACTTAACCTGACACTCTTTCTTGGAGAAGGAGGATCCTCCTTTGGCACAACAGGCTTCTTATTTTTAGCAGTGACAGGCTTCTTCAATGGAGCTATGCTCTCCTTGGTTTTTGGTGTCTCCTTTTCAATAACAACTTCAACCAATACCTGCAAGTTCCTTTGAGCCACTTCATCTTGAAAATGTTGCAACTCTGCTTTGAGCTTCCTATTCTGAGACTGAAAGCCTCTGTTCTGCCTGTAAAAGTTTTTGAGCTGCCTATGGAGAGGCTGGGCCTTTCTTGCTGCAAACCTTTCCAGGTCAAGAGTGTGGTTGTATCCATCCATGAGTTCTTTCATCTTAACCTTGTCAGACATGGCTTCTGCTTTCAACTGAGTCACCTCCTTCCTAGCATCCCTAAGTTGTCTGATTAATCTTTTGAATGTCTAGATTTCAGGTGGAGTAGTGACATGAATAGTCTCAACATGCTTTTGATGGTCTCCTCTTCCTGATGCATAAGAATTGCCTTGTCTATCTCATCAGACTTCTTGATACCTTTTCCTTTATCTTTCTTCTTTTGCACATGGGTTTCTTCTTTCTTCTCCATAGGATTTACAATGCCTTTACCTTTCTTCCTTTGTAGGATAGAGGCTTTTGGTAAGGATTGTTCTTCAACAACCTCTTTAGGAGCTGATGATCTTGTGAAAGGTTTCCTAACCTTGGTATTGGCTGCTGGATGAGATGAGGAGAAGTGTAGCTTCTTCCCTTTCTTTGTTGTAGTTTTAGTAGTAGAAGGAACTTATTCTAACTCTGGTGGAGCAGGGGGTGAAAAATCTCTCCGTGGGGAATGACAAGCTTCCTCCTCAGTTCCTGTGACCTCCTTGATGACCTCCGAATCTTGAACATAAACTCCACCCTTTCTCTTCTTGCTGGTACCTGCTTTAGTAGCACTGGTGGATGATAAAGGGCTTTCTTTATGTGACTGAGGAGTGGCTGCTATATCCAACTTGAAGTGAGAAGCAATAAAAAAATGTTCCCATGAGATATTTTTCTTACCCAGTTCTTCAAAAACTAGCATTCTAATCAATACAGAGTGAAATATGCTAGTAATTGGATTGAATCATGTCTAACATATTGCCTATGCTCCTTAGAAAATAGTAGGGAATATTCATTTCAATATTACCAGTAAAATGCAATAGAAGCCTTATATGGTACTGGTATAATGTGTTGAACCTCCCTTCACATGTAAAGTATCTATGAATTATCCTCAATATCTTGTCAAACCGCTCAATCAACTAATTCCTTGGCACACCTTTAGACAAATCACCAGTTTGATGTTCAGGCTTAAGGAAATCTTTGGCATAGGTTGCATTCAAATCCATGGCTTTAAACCATTTCTCACCTGTGATAGGGATTCTTGTTGTAGTTGAAATAGAGGCCTCAGTCACCTCAAATTATAAATCCCCTACCTTGCTCTTCTGACCATCAAAATGTAGGGGAAAATGTCTTGTCACCTTAGGATGACCTCTTTGCATATTCTGGCAGAAAGAGAGGCATCCCACTCTTTGAAAAAATTCTCTTGCCATGGGCTCTGTCTCAAAAAGATGCATATCCACAGGTTCAGTTCTAACTACCTTACCCCCCTTGTGTGACTTCTTCATATGAGGAGTCTCCATAGTTTAGGATGAGAGCTTCTTATGGCTATGGAGTGGTAATAACCAGGAGGACCTAAAGTCAATGTTCAAATGGACAAGGCTGCACTTTTACAAGAACTTCCCTTAAACCAAACCGATTGCTAGTAAGCTAAAACTGGCTGTGGAAATCCCTCCCTTCGATTTGTGCAGGTGTGAACACTTAGAAAATGAGAGGATACACTATAATTGGCCTTTGAAACTAGGTAGAAAATGCCCAACTTAAATGTCAGAGGACGCAGGGGAGAAACAATGTGGTTAAGCAACGCCTCTAGGCAGGGCATTGTGTATGCAGAGGATAGAACTGCTTGGATGTTGTGATATTAGTAGCTATGGTGGGCGTATGTATCAGACTTCAACATGCAGATAGTGAAATTTACAAGTTTGAAAGGAAGGGAGACAAGGATAGAATGGTGTGAGGAAAGATCTCCTTCAACTATGCAAGCCCGATAATCCAAAACTCTGAGCGCTAACTCTCTTTGAAAATTACGTGAAGAGGAGGAAACACAGAATACCTGTGGAATAAAATTTGTCTGAAGCCTCAGTGAGATTTCAGGAAGAAATCATGAACATCTCAGCCTCCGAATCTACCTTAGCATCAGATCTGGTAGCACTGTTGTCGACTGGTCAAAACTGGGAGTTTGCGCATCGCAACAATCTTGAGTTTTTCAAAAATCACAAACCGTTATCAGAGTTCATAAATACGAGATCTTGAAGGAATCTTTTACCAACTCCTGGCGTTGAAAATAAGGAAGATGACATCAGCGTTGTAATCATAAATCATGGTGGAATATGATGAACGAGAAAGGCGCTACAGAAACTCCTACTGAAAATAAGGAAGATGACATCAGCGTTGTAATCATAAATCATGGTGGAATATGATGAACGAGAAAGGCGCTACGTAAACTCTGCACGAGTGGGCAAGCCCATTTCAAAAAATGATTGGACAACAAGGCAAAGGACAATAGGCGTATGAGGGCAGCGAGGAGAAATGGCCTATCAAATCCTCCAATCTACATGGAGAGGATCTATCATAGTGACAAATCATGAGGGGGATCAAGGTTAAGTCATGAGAAAAAACGATCCTAAGTCCAAATTCGAATGAGGATCAAAACATAAGTCATGACTCAACACTTGATTTATCAAGGGGGTCCTATCAAACACATTTTTTAAAAGCGGTGAAATTAAAAAATTAAAGTCTAAGGCTTAGGAAAAGATCAAAACAAACTAAAAAACCCAAGGAAACTTAGTGTGATAACAGGTTCCACAATCTAAACATCCCCCTCTATTTTGTCATTTTCTGCACGATTCTTTCATGCATCCCTCTCACTCAATCCCATGCATTTTTAGCTGAAAACATAACCATTTGTTGGTTACTTCTCTCTTGCTACCATTCTTGGGTTGACCTAGGTTCATATCTACTATGGTTTCCAACAAAACCCTCTAAAACTATCGACCCCCCTGGAAAACCAAAAGGCAACACATTATATGAGGTGCACTGCACAGTCTCACCTGAGATAGTTCTATGGGTGGCTACAATGATCAGGTGCTTGCATCCTGAGAATGAGTGAATTGAACCTTGGGATCTTTATTTATTTACTATAAAATCCATGTATGCTAAGTACTATGTCATTCTTATTCATGCATGTAAAACAAAAATATCTAGCTACTTCATCAAACATTCATCTAAGATCTAATCATTAACAAAAAATATACAACAATGAATCATTCACATAACACATAAGCTACCGTGGTTCACCCCTCCTAGGCTACGTCCACAAATATCTATCTCTTGGGATATTTTGTTATTGTTTTATCATCTATGGTGCCACACACATTACAATTCTCCTGCAGTTGGATCAATATCTTTAATGAGGTAGACTAGGTCAAATCAGGCTCCTCAGCCTGTGATCTAACCCTCAATATCTACCTTCTTTTCTTTCTTCAGCTCAACAACTTACAAAACAACCTCGAATTTTACAGTCATTCTTACATTATGGAATTACAATCACACTGAACCCTATCCAACTCTTCGAACCAACCACCAAAAACACACCCTGTCCTCGACATCCTAGGTCCCTCTTTATACTTATTTTTGGTTTATCAACCATTACATCCTCTTACCAAAACCCTAACCCTAGCATGGTTCATTCTTCTTGCATGTGTACCTCGCATGCTTTCCTCCTTTGTGTGTGCTTTCCTCTACACGTGTTGTTTTTCCGGCCAACTGTATTTTTCTTATTTGCGCTTTATTCTCCAAAATTATCATTTTCCCCAAAATGGTCCTGCACCCAACAACAACACATGTTTCATAAATAGTAAATGTGGTCGAAAGATGAATGTCTCCCTTAATATAAATATATGGAGATGTTGTCTAGGGTGTGCAATACCGGTTCATTGGTAGTGGATGAGTTGGAATTTTTTGGGATCCAAATCTCCTTTACATTCAAAATGCATGAGATGATAACTCATGCTCCTTGAATGAATGGTACTCACAAATTTTAGGGCTAAAAGGTGTGCTTCCTCCCTTTTTAGTTTACCCCTCAGAATACACAAGATGATGACATGTGTCCTTTCCTGAAACTTTGTTCTAAAATGCACTAGAAACTACCATATGTCATTTTATGCAACTCCATCTTTTGTATTTAGGTTTGAGTGGTGTTAAGGTTATGTAGATATGCATAGTTCCTAACTATCCCCCTTTCGCGGGTAAAATCATGAAGATGGGTGTATATTTTGCTTGTTTTATGAGAAAACAAATTATATTTTCACAAGTTATTCAACTTTCGATAAATAAAAGTTTGTTTAGTTTGTTTGTTTATTTATTTATTTTTATTTTTTTCGAATTTCACTTTACAATAAAAACAAAACTTGTAAATAATTTTGTTAGCTTTCTACTGACTATTTTTCAATTTTTTTTTATTGAGATTTGATATGTCAATTTGACAATTGTTTGACAATATGTTCCTTAAAAATGAAAGGAATAATAATGAGTTATGTTTTACCCCAACAATGTATTTATTATTAAACTTTTGTTTTTGAGGAATGAAATATATTGCAACAATCTACATAGACTCTATTTTTTGATGACTATAGTTTTGAATCTAACGGATGAATATTATAATTTCTAGAATTTTTTGAAGTTGACCAAGCTGAAAGAGTTGCAGATTTTAAACACATGTTTTCCCCCACCTTGTATCTATCTCAATTCTTACTTAAAAGTAAAATATAAAAATACCCTTTTGAAGAGAATAGTTTAAAGATTTTGAATATAAATTTTTCATAATTTTCCACTATGTATTTTTATAGATATGGACATTCCATTTCACTGAATCATAATGTCACATGAAAATATTATGCAGTGAGTTTTTTATAAAATTAAATAAAAATAGATAAAAACAATGAAAATGAAAACAAATTATATCCATTGAAAGTAGATTCAATTTTGAAAATGATGGTATCAATTCTAAAACTAAATTTTGAGTATTTGCAAGAGTCCGCAATCTCCAAAGTTCAAGTAAGCTGGAGGAAATTCTTAGGTTCCCGCAAACAGTCCCATTTGTAAGTTTTCGGTCAAAACAATCTTTCGGCCGAAAACTATTTTGTTCGACGGAAATATATATTTTTAATGGAATTCATAAAAAATAAACTGATTTCTCACCTTTCGGCTGAAAAGTAGTGTTTTCAGCCGAAAAGTGGGTGAGAGAATTCCGTCGGCCGAGAAAAAATGAAAGGACGTGTCATTTGGTTTTGGTTGGCGCGAAATCATATAAATACGCTTTCGGTCGAACCATTTTTACACAATTCACTCACTCATTTCATATTTTTGCATATGTGGAGCCCCTAAGAAAAAGTTTGAATCATCTTTTTCGCTACTTGGAAGATCTTTTTCGTTGTTTTGAACAAGGTTGTTGATGTTTTGAATGGAAAACATTTTCTCTTTTTGAAGTTCAAGTTTTTATTCAAGTAACAATTTATATATTGAAGGCTTTGTTGAACATTTTTGCAAGGTGAAGACTTACTTGAACATTATTTTCAAGGTGAAGGCTTTTATAAGAATTTTTTATTATATCAAAGGGAATTTTTTTGAGTGTAAGTTTCTTTAAACATTTCTTATAAAATTCTTGATATTATTTTTGAATAATTTTTGGCACAATGAAGTTTTTCTAAAACTATTTTTTTCAAAGATCAAAAGTTTTTTAAAATCGATTTTTTTATGCAAAATTTCTTTTAAAAACAATGTCATTTATTGAACACTTTTTTCCAAATATTTTACAATATGATTATAAAATCCATTTCTTTATTTCTTTAAAAAAAAAATTTTTGAGCTATAATATTTGAGGTTTGAAATTTTGTTTTGTGTTATAAAATGTTGAATTTTTTAAAAACTTTTATAGATAACTATACTCATGGGAAACAAAAGTGGGCGCACAAGAAAATTTGATCGCAGTCGAGATGAAACTCGCGATAACGTGAAAATATTGAAGAAAGAAACAATGATGATGTAAATATAGATTTTCAACAAGAAGAAGTCCAACCAAGTATGCGTGTACATATTGTCTATATTAAAAGTATAGGATTCAAATTTTAATTATTGTTTAACATAATTGATTGTAATTTGGATTTGATGTTTTTCAAAAAACAAAAATAGATTTGTCTCATAACGTTGATGAAGTCATTGAAACCAAAATTGAAGAAGAAATCGAATCACCTACATGTATGTACATAAATTTAGATAATACAAGATGAACACTTGTATATAGTTTAGTGAATTTATGTTCGGGTTTTGTTTTTCAATATAAACTTTAAATTGAAAAATGCAGGATAATCTATCAACATTAATGATGAAATATTAGAAAATGTTGATACTGACAAATTTAGGAAGAACGAAGCTAAGCATTATATAAGATATATTGTTAAGAATATGTATTATACTTTTTTTAAAGATGAATCAATAACAGTATGAGCTCAAATTTTGTTGTGTCTAATAAAGTCAAGAAAGTTAAGAGAAGATACATCATTATTGGGTATTCAAAAGGCGACAAAAGATACAAAGGTAAAACATAATGTCTTTGACAATATAACTAGTGTATTAAAAGCTTTTGGAAAATCTCGAAAAAAAAATGTCGCAAATAGAGTGATACAAACAACAATTGTTTCATCTATCAATATAAAAGATCGTTTCATACAACACATGGAAAAAATGATAGGAACCTCAAGAAAAACATTGTAAAAACATAGAAAATTTCAATTGCAAATAGATGCAAATGATGAACTTGCTTGTTGGACAGTTATTTCTAGACAACCCTATAAAGATAGACTTGCAAAAAATGTTAAAGAATCGGCTCGTAATTTTTGGTTGGTAGAATCTCCTATTTCATCACATACAAGGGATGTGTTTCGATGAAGAATAGCACAAAAACAATATGAAGAACATTCAAAACATATATTGCCAATGACACAAATATAATTGTTCAATAAGTTCAAAGAAGAGCACAAAGAAGTTAAAATTTTCATCAATACATTTGTGCAACAAAAACCATGGTTCGTTAGATCCATCATTGTTCATGACATTTGTTGTTTTCGTTATCATGTGGAATTTGTGTTATATTACAACACTTTTATTGATTTTGGTAAAACTTTGTGGGCAAGTTCACCTCCTCCTTCCACATTCCGTGATTTTATATCTCAAATTCTATGTGAAAGAGAAGGTGATGAATTATTTTGTCAAAAAAAATGTGTTGGTGGAAAGAAATGTGATCGTTGTGGAAATCTAAGTTTGTTTCACTCAAAGTAGCCTATTGATATGAATTATTAATCATTGTCTAATATAACAATCAATTGGAAGATATATGAATATATCAGCAACACGACTCCACATTCTTCAAGTTTTGTTTCCAAAAGGATTGATTTGAAAGTATAAAAATTTGTGTGATATATTTTTTGAAAAAGTTTGAGGAAGAAATTTATAAATACACCAAGAACTCACATAGAGATCGATGGAAAGACCTACAATTCAAACAATCCCGTGAAGTGTTTCCACCAGGGATAATTTTGTATGTAGTTGATTTTGCAGAGAATTACACATTCACTACAAAAAAAAGAAATACAGAGTGAATATTATCATTTGATCAAGTCACTATATTTTTCCACATTCTATATAGACATGCTCAAGAGAGTGTTGATAGCATAGAAAGCACCAATGAAAATCGACATGTTATTAAAGAATATCACCTTTATATAAGTGATGATCGAGCACATGATACACATTATGTACAACATTGTTTTGATAAATTTTATGATTCATTGAAAGAACATGGGATCAGATTCGATCGACATTGGATATGGTCAGATGGATGTGCGAGTCAGTTCAAATCTTCACAATCATTCTATTGGTTGTGTCAGCTTCACAAGAAATCAAACCTTACACATTGTTGGAATTTCTTTGATATTGGTCATGGAAAAGGAGAGCACGACGGTGCAGGGGCATGTGTAAAATGAACACTTTGAAGGTATCAGGTGAAACCTCATGCGATCAAGTTGTTGAA
>SNQJ01S0231123.1:1590-14223 GCA_010110895.2 Picea sitchensis | reverse complement strand
TAAGGAGGAAAAAAAACTCAAACACAAGATTCTCTTGAATTCAAATTTTCAAGAAAAATGAAAGACATTATAACAACACTATAATCAAACATTCATCATAATACAGTTACAACAATCCATGTGAATCAGTCAATCATGAACTCTCTCAATATCAGAGGTCAATAAGATGGAATAAAAAAGATGACTTAGATTAATCAAGAAGTCTCAAATCAAGTTACATAACCAGAGAACCAATGTTCTTCATCAAAATATTACAATAAGGGAGCCTAGCTCAACCATTGACCCTTACAAAATATCAAAATTGTCTATATATAAGCATAATTGTTGCAACCATTAGGAGTGTGATTAGATTGTTGCATTCAAAGTTTTCAGTCAGCGTCAACTCTGTCAGACTGTACAGACAATCTTTTGTTTCCAGACGCGAGCTCTTTCGTCTGGACCTTCTCTGTCAGACTGCGCATGCAACTCTCTGTCAGACGCGAGCTCAAATCTATCAATCCTTTCTGGCTTTCCATTTATGTGCTGAGATGAGGTCTCAACCACCGCTCTCGTTCTCAGTAACTGCCTTCATCAGGATCAGGATGAGGCCCGACACACATGAATGTTCTTAGACGGTGCCAACGACTTCTGCGATTCAATTTTGACGCCTCGAGGTTATGCAGATCTTCTTATGTGACAAATACAGGCGCAACAGGTGGTGGCCTAATAACGTATGCGCAGGGGTGACATGGAGCGAAATTCTTAGCGCAAACTTGCATGGCATGACGAGTGAGCAACGGTCATGTGGAAGGAAGCGGAGGATGCTGGAGCTTTTCAAACCCCAAACATTTCATTTTTCCTGTGGAAAACATGGGTAGAATGCCCACATGATAGATACCATAATGGTCCTGAGGGTAAACTTCAATTATGCTTGATTCCTATGAAAGAGGTTGCAAATTCTGATGTTAACACATCCTAAAAGTGAGAAGTGTATTTTTGTTGGTTATTCTAAATATGTCAAAGGTTACAAACTTCTTCAACCTCATTCTATTGAAATTATTATTAGAAGAGATGTTAAATTTGATGAAAATTGGCTTGAGAGCCTATTTTGGCGTTTGTGCCATGTATGACTTGTGATCCATCTTCGATGTTTGTGCCATCTATGACCTGCGAGCCATATTCGATGTGTGTGCCATCTTTTGTCCCTATTTTGGTTTCTTCTTCTTCAGATGATGACAATGAAGATGAAAATCCACCTCTGCATGTCATCTTCCTCCAAATGAGTCCATTAAACATGAACTTGTACTAATACAACCACTTCCCAAATGGATGCGTTCAACTTGAAAAGTAGTTGGTGATCTTGTCGGTGATCCTTCAGATCAACGTCGAACACGTTCACAGTTCCAACGAACTTCTTCTCTTTTGGCTCTAGTTTCAAAGATTCATGATCCACAAACATTCACAGAAGCTTCAGGTCATCCAGATTGGGATACAACAATGAATGAAGAGTATCATTCTTTAATGACAAATGATACTTGGGATCTTGTACCTCTTCTAGAAAGGAAGAAAACTTGTCAATTGTAAATGGGTGTACAGAACTAAGTATGCATCAAATGGAAGTGTTGAAAGACATAAGGCCCAGTTAATTGCCAAAGAATTCTCTCAAGTTGAAGGCAACGACTATAATGAAACCTTTTCCCCCATAACCAAAATGAATTCCATCCGCCTTGTACTCGCCCTTACTGCCTCGCATAAATGGGAGGCCCATTAGATAGATGTTAAATATGCCTTCTTGCATGGGGATTTGGAAGAAGAAATCTACATGGAACAACTTCCTGGCTATGTCCAGAATTACTCCAACCTTGTTTGTCGCCTTAAGAAATCTCTTTATGGTCTCAAGTAAGTTCCTCATGCTTAGTATGATAAAATGGATCGCTTTCTTCTTGACACCAACTTTTCTAGATGTCATTCTAACCTTAATGTTTATACCAAGAAAATAGGAAGCCATCTTATAATCCTTTTTGTTTATGTTGATGACCTTATCCTCATTGGTTGTGACCTTAAACTTTTAACCCATGTGAAATTTAACCTTAAAAGGAAATTTGAAATGACAGACTTAGGCTATCTACATTATTTTCTTGGCCTCAAAGTATTGCAAACCAAGGAAGAATTTTTTCTTTCCCAGTCTAAGTATGCTTGCAACTTTATTTGCTGCTTTCACATGGATGATTCTAAACCAACCAGTTCTCCCTTCTAGTCTGGAGTCAAACTTTTTGCCACCTGTACTTATCCCGAAGTTGATGCCACCTTCTACCGTTAGTTCATAGGTAGCCTCTTATATTTGACTCATACCCATCTTGATATTTCATTTGTTACTGGTCTTGTTTCCTAGTATATGCAAACACCCCATGAAATCCATTCAAAAACAACTAAAAGGATACGTCAATATGTTCGGGATACAGTTCAATTTGGGATACATTATAGTTCAGGGGGGACTCCTTTGTTGGTTTGTTTCTTTGATTCATATTGGGTCATCGACTCTGATAATCGAAAGCCTATCACAAGTTATGTTTTTAGCCTTGGTTCTGGACCTATCACTTGGGCCTGTAAGAAACAACAAGCTATTGCTCTTTCTTCAACAAAAGTAGAGTATCGAGCAACGATTAATACAATTCAAGGGGCCTTATGGCTTCTATAGATCCTTTCAGAGTTTGGATTCCAGTAGCAACATCCGACCACCCTCTGGTGTGAGAATCAAAGTGCCATCAAACTCGCCAAAGATCCAGTTCAACATTAGCACAACAAACACATCGAGCTACCTATGCACTTCATCAGAAATCTCATTCATGATCGATTAATCAAAGTGATCTTTTTCCCTACAGAAGATCAAGTTGCAAATATTTTCACAAAGTCTCTTACAGAAGTGAAGTTTTCCAAACTTCAATCTATGTTAGGAGTTCAAGAAGTTGTCATTAAAGGGGGATAGGCTCTAATGCCTCCTTCCTTCTCCAATTGTGTCACCTTTGTAAATCCTTCAATCCTATCCCAAGTTGTTCTCATGGGGGGATGTTAGGATATTTAGACACTTAGGAGTTAGTTAAGATCAACTTGGTCTAATGTGTCAATAGGTAAAGGTGTGTTTCTTTAGTATGCATTTGTAGTTAGGTAATCCGACGGTCACAATATGTTGTCGACATAGAGTGATATGACAACTCATATTCTTCTCAATCTTAATGGCTACATTGATCTGTGGCTTTACACTAAATTAGTCCATGATCTTTATTTAAAGAGCATGGAGGGTCATTTATTGATGATCGATTGTGAGAAATTCTCTTGTAAATGTTTTGTTTTGCATTGATAAATTGTTCTAGGTGGTCGCGTTAGTTGGGGTCGGGGATGTTTCCCCATAGGGATTTTACCACGTAAAAACATCAATGTTAATCTTTGATCTGGTTGTGTGAGTGGTTAATGAAAATGTTCGTCCTCTATTGGAATACTCGTGTTGTCGAATAAGAAGTGGGTACACTCACACTTTGACCAAATATTACACATCATTCATATGCTATCTAGGGCTGCTTTGACTAGGGTTATAGAGGAGCGAATGGATTTGCACTAATAACAATTCATTAGTTCTAGTCAAAGGCTTTATGGGATTTTGATAATAGGAAATTCACTTGTCAAGAAGCTTGTAGTGGTTTGGGCAAATCCTTTTTCAGAATTTGAGCGTGGAAAGTTTAAGTATAATGTGTTAGTGACAATACTAGCAAAAGAAAATTGTGTTAATGTCATAAATGCTTTCGAGAAGCGAATGATGTTGGGAAGTCAAGGTAGGATTGGGTATTGTTTGATGATTCAAGGTTTCTCCGAGCTGGGTAGATTAGATGAAGCAAACAAAGACAAGTATTTATGGATTGAGCATCTTGTTGAAGATAGTACAGTGAATGACGCACTAAATTTCTTTTAAAAGAGGGTTTCAGAGAGGTTTGATCTTGGGCCTCATTGCTATAGTGCATTGGTTATTGGCCTTATGAAAAAGAAGAGACACGGGGAGATGTATTGTTCACTAAATGAGATGAGAGATATGAATGCTTTTCTATACACAAGCACTTTCAATGTGGCCATTTTGTTTTTTTAGAGGAAAGTTTGTTGATGTTGCAATGAACCCCTTCAATGAAATTTCGAAAATAGGTCTTTCTATGGATAATTTTAGATACAATGAACTTATAAATGATCTTTGTACGATAAGAAAATGGATGAGGATTATAATTTTACAGAGGATGGGATGGTAACAAGTTTCTTCTTGGGAAAACATACACTTTTTATTCTTATCGGTGCTTTGAGCAAGGCTCCTTTGGTGAAATCATTTATAGCCATGCAAAGATTGAATGATAGTGTGCCTTTGATTTTCTCCCTCTAGTGAAATCATTTACAACCTCTACTAGGCTAGAAGACTATATGATGGATATTTTTTACTCATCAAGTCGAGAAAGATTAATGTTAACAAGCAGATGAGTAGCGGTAGACCCATGCTTTGTTTTCGTGTTTTTTGTGGTTTTCTGAATGTTTTAGCTTGTTGATTTTGTGTGGCACCTTCAGGGGCAGCTACATGTAGATTAGTATACGAGAAAATATACAATGAAGAAAGACAATATCAACTAATTACAAGTAAACAATTATACCATTCAACCCAAGGGAATAGGTTGAGGCTCTTTGCGAGCGACAAAGCATCCATATGTATGAAAGCTCCAACTGATTCCTTGTATGGAGATTAGAAGTTTACTTAATGAAATTTGAAACAATGATAATTATTTACAAAGGGAAAATCAGATTTTATAAATAGAAATGTATAGCAAACTGGTCAACCTATCTACACGAGCAAAGCATATTGACATGGGTACATGTGCAAAAAAATTTAGAATGAGTGCAAGTGAATTCAAGATGAAAATGAGAGTGAATGGGTGGATTTACTGATCAGATTTGATGGTTTTTTTTTGCTATCATGTTGGCCCCTTTGCCTCAAACAAGTCTTTAGATGGTCTCCAATCGCTTAAGAGAAGCAGAATAAGTGATCGAATTGTATTCTTCCAGGCAAACAACGAAATTTTAGTGACTTTATATGAAAAAACTGAAATAAATGAAACAGTAATTTACACATAAAAGTTAGATAACAGCCAACTAAGATGGTTGTCCCGGGGGAAGAAATTGAACAAAATGGTCGATTTTCCTGTTTGGGACAGCAAGGTTAATGGCAGAAAATCATAGCAGAAATTTACATGAAAAATAAAGAAGCAAACAAGTATAAAAAACCAACTAAGGGGCTTATTTAAGGGTTGTCCTAAGGCGCCCTAGGGCTCCCGACCACTAACTAAGGCTAAAAACAGTTGAATACTTCAGAAAATCTACACTACAACACGTCAAACAAGTTAAACAATGTTATTAGTCAATGAAAACAAGTAAGTTAAACCCAAGGAAGCAACAACAAACAACTAGCTAACCAATCCCTCATGGAGATAGCTAACATAACAAGTATTACTACTACCCCTTAACCCTTAACCAACAAAGGACATGCCCAACAACCAAATTTTAACACGTATCACACACACAAAGAGCTTTCGAAAATTTCAGCAGAACTTTGGTACTATATTCATCCACCCATGTACAATGTCATCCCTCTTATTTAAAAAGAAGAGGTGAAGGTTTAGGGTTAGGTCACAAGACACTTGTCACTTTTGGAAAAGTGACGAGTTGACCAACCCTCAAAGTGTTTTTGTTTTTAATCAAAAAATAAACTTATCCAAAAGGAATCAAATTAGATTTTATTTGACCCTTTAATTACAATTTTTTACAAGCCAAAGTAAATCCTTCAAGACCAAACTATTACAAAAGGTCATTTTCATAAAATAACAAAAATTAGTATGTCACATCATCATTTGCCTTAGGATTTGTGTCATCCCAAAGACTCTTTGATTGTTTCCATATTTTGCAGTTGTAGATGAATTGAACTAGGATTTTCCCCGACCATCCATGGTTGATGGATTCATCGGGATCAAGCCCCAAAGTGTGGAGAAATTGAAAAGTTGCTTAGGACGAAAAGGGGCCTTTGGGCTTGGTCGTTGTATGTAAGGAAATGCCTAATGTTCAGGCACTTTTCAGACCTGAATATACCCTCCTTTTGCTGCCTAAAAGTTTCCCTGTGAGCTGACCAAAGCATGGCTTTGATTTGGGCTTGTTTCGACGAAGGGACCCCTTGGGCCTGAACCTTGGGAGGCTTTTCCCCTTTACCAAACAACCACAAAATTGAGTTTTGATGTGTCCATGTTGTAGCTTTGTTCGCTACCTTTTTTTGGGTGCAAAACTGACTCTGGATGAGTAAGATATGGCCCTGGAAAGGTACGCGGAAAGGAGTTGGTCGAGAGACTGATCAGGGAAAAATTGAAATTGAGGCAAAATTTTGGGTTGGACACTAGAATTGACAGGCTGCTACATGCCTACATACCTATAGCTAAAATGGGTTTTCCTCGTTTGGCTCGATTTGGCCTCGGAGGCCCCCAATTAGGCCTCCTTTTGGCACATGTTTTTGGGCCAATTACGAGCCCTTGTCACTCCGGGATGCGCCACTGAAATTTTGGGCTGAATTTGAGGGGGTGAATGTCATGGCTGCATTTTTTACTTCACCCCAGTTGTTTTGACTATTTACGGACGAAATTTTGCCTCTGTATGGCAAAGTTATGGCATCAAAAAGCTCAGTGACCCTGGAGGGGGGAGTTAAAATTTTTATTGTATAGTTTAAACATATATATAATTTATTAATTTTTGGATTTTATTATAATTTTTAATAATAATTTCATTTATATATATATATATACCATAAAATAAAACTAAATTAAAAATAAATAATAAAATTTAAAAACAAATTTAAATTTAAATTAAAAACAATTTTAAACCCCTCTGTAAAATGGAGTCGTCTGTGGTGGTTGGAGGAGCAGAGGGAGATGAGGTGGTGATTTATGGCAGTATGGAGAAGTGGGGAGAAGGGAGCGTCCGCGCGGTGGTTTTAGACTGTTGAGGCCGCGGGGAGGTGGTGGAAAGCGGTGGTGGTGGGTTTGGAGAGCGGAGGTTTCGCGCAGAGGAGGGGAGGATTGTGAGATGGGGTGTGCGCGCGCGGTTGTGAGGTGGAGGGAGCTCGCGGGGGAGGAGGATAAGGGAGGAATGGGTGTGCACGCAGGGTTGTGAGGTGGAGGGAGCCCGCAAGGGAGGAGAATAAGGGAGGAGTGAAGGTATGGTGGATGTGGGGTTGCAGAAGTGGAAGGGTGTTGGGAGGCCACGGGGAGGAGGAATGGAGAAATGTAGGTGGTGGCCGATGGGTGGTCGACCACCAAAAATTTCAAAATTTGATATTTTGATAGAAATGAGTTTTTTTTTACCATAGTTTGGGAGTGGGAGCTCTTGGGTTCAAACCCCCTTTCCTACTTTTTTTTTTTATTTTTAGCCAGTTTTTGGGTTGTTTTAGTGGGGAAAATGGGAGGGGGTTGGGGGTTCAAAGCCCAGGGCCTGCAAATTAGAATGTATAGGCCTACAAATGGTCATTCAACCCAGAAAACTCAATTCTTTAAAGGGGCCAGGAGGCTTGGGCTTGGTGCCCAAGAGGGGTTTGAATCCCCTTCCATTTGAATCTTTGCACAGGAACAGTAAACAAAAAATCACACCAGCCACTATATATCTGAACTAGCAACCACAGTAAACAAAAAATCACACCAACCACTATATATCTGAATTAGCAACCACAGAAACACACATACCAACTCTGAAATCATAATTTTAATGGCAAAATTGAGCTTTTCTAGTGCAAAAATCCACCATTCGTTTGAATAACCCAGCAAATATTTTCAAAAGTGGGACTGATGGGAGGTTACCTGTACTCTGCTCTCTGATGTTGGTACGTGGTTGTGGCTTGCTGCCATTGAAGACATGTCCCTGTTGTCTGGAACCCCTCCTCTGCCATTGAAGACCTCAGTTGCAGAGCCACCTCTCCCCTTGGCCAAAATGCCAAAATGACTTGAGAGAGGGGAGAGGAAGGGTTTTGTATTTTTTTATTTTTCCAAAAATTTAATTTCTAATTTTGGCATGAGGGAGGTTGCTCGTCACTTCCTTGCTTTTCACCCATTTTCTGATTTTTTATTATTTTCCCCCTTTTTTAATAATTTTCTCGAAATTGATGCAAAGTCAAAGGTTGACTTTTGACCTTGTTGACTTAGCCAGAAAATGTTGCCAGATGAGACGAGGTCGGAATTGGACGTTGAGCACGTCGTTGGAAAGGCATCGACAAGTACTTCGACGAGATGGCCATATATTTGTGTGTTGGGGCCATTAATCACTGTTTTATCTGTCATGAAACCCCGCTATGCACGCTGGTTGGCCCCCTTTGCCCGAAATAGTTGAAAAACTTGTGACAGCTCTAATCGGGCCATCTGAGGTCAAAATGAGGCAAATTAGGAGTCGTTGGAAAGGTGTATGAGTCCACTACAGCGTGGCATCGATGAATCCCTGATTTAAAACCCCTTAACAACAATTTTTTAACCCTGAACCACTGCAACCAATCTGGTGTCCAAAAGAGATCATGAACTTACGAAGTCTCGTTCTCACCAACCAGGGGTTGAAACCAAGTATGGGATCTATTGTTGGAAAAGTCTCGCACTGCCCTACAACATCTTTAAGTTTTATTTTGGCAATCTGAACATAATCAAACCAGGAAGTCACAGATGTTGGTTTTGGCCATTCGGGTGACGCAAACTTTGCATCCTCCGTAGGGGGGTCATATGGACTCGGAATCAAGCTCATGATAGCTCGTTGAAAAGATTGTCCTGATCCCTACAAGATGGCAGCATTGTATTTCACAAAATGTGACCAAACTTCAATTTATTATTTGCAAAAGGACCTCGTCCCCACGGGACCCGCCTAGTGACAAGCAAAAGAGGCCAATGATAAAATTTTCGAAAACTACGTGCTTAGCGCATCAAATCTAAACTGAGTAGCCTTGACATGAGGCATTACGATGTGGGAGGGTTTTAGAACTCAAAAATTACCCCGAGAAGGCCTCCCTTGAGGGGAAAAGAACATAGTCCCATAACAAGCTGAGTAAGGTTCGGATGGTCCTCGTTTAGGTACCGTTTAAGATGTTGGTGGGCATAGTGATGATTGTGATTGTTATACTACTGCCCAACAGGGGATAGTAGGGTAGGGAAAACCATGACTTTGATATCCTTTTGACCTTACTATCCCTCAATTGATCCTGGAAGCACTGACCCAACTGAATGCAACAACCCTGAACTGACCTGGATTGTTGCCAACCGACTTGACCTTGTTACCTGATACTCTCTAGTGCCTGATAAGTCTTTACATACTTAGATAAAAACCCTCTGAAGGAATCCAACTAATACTCTTTCAAGGGCAGAGGCCAAAGTAACTATGACCCCCGCCACTGTCTTCGATTGAAACCATAGCACAGAGGATTGCTAGGAGCAACCCTCAGGATAACTTGTGGAGGAATGAAGGTGTTAAACACCATGTTGAGTCCAAAGCATATTTTTGGCTCAACAACTTGCAGAATCCAACTATGAGATTTAGTTAGAGAAAATAATAGAAGAAAAGAAAGGGAAAGCTTAATATAGAAAGGGAAGGCTAAAAGGGGAAGAAGATCAAAGGATTCCCTCACATACATCTCAAGGTTGGAGCAATCGTGAAGAAAGGATATCATGCTAACATGTTCATGCAACCATAGAAGGAGACAAAATCAGTGATGTGATTAAGAGGACATCTGTCAACATATCAAAAAACGTTATATTTCCTTGCCTTTAAGCAAACTCGTGAATAAGTCTAGATTTTGAAGAACATGAAGAGGAGAGGTTTATTGAAGGCAATCATCTATGATCTGGATTAAATAACTATCATGATAGTTGCATTTATCTAATCTCCAACACATAGAAAGGATTAGTGACCTAATAAATCAAGTTAAGAGTTGTCCAACATATGTGAATATAAAGATGAAAATGTTAAACACCATACGCTAGCAAGCTTTGAATAAGTCATCCAGGGAAATGATTAACAACCTACATCAAATTCATTCAAGACATGTACTAGATCATCAAACCTTACAGCCCTATAAAATCATTAAACACTTGGAAAACTGTATAAGGAAGGAAGACAATGTGTCAACCACTCATACGAATGTCAACGAAACATCATAGGTAAACTAAGAATTATGAAGACATTTGAAACCATAAGATCAAAAGAGATAATAAGCCTCCATCAAGGCAATCATCAGTGAAGACCAAACCTCAACTTCCTCAAAGTAGGCAAAGAAATAGCATCAGGCTCAAGCAGTACAGGATTAGGCAATATGCTTAAAATTTTAGTAGGGGGGTGATTCAGGTGGATATCGGTGGCCACCCACCTTCTCCAACTGGCTCAAAACAATTTTGTGACAATTTTGACAATTTACTATTTTTAGCAGTTTTAACTTCCGGGGCCATTTTGAGGGCCTAAATGAAGTTTTTTCGAGGTCGGGCTTCTCAATGATAGTTGAATGCATGATTTAGCCCCCAAAATGAATCTCCTCGACGATACCTTTCCAATGGGCTATCATATGCCTCAAACAGAGATCGTATGCAAAAGTTACGACCCCGGGAAGTTGATGTACTAACTTACCCAAATGACACCCACATGACTTTTGGCACTTCATCTCCTAGGGTTAGGTTTTTGGATGTCTAGGGTTTTTAACATTCCTGTTTATTGTAAAAAAACCTCCAGAGCCTCATTGTAATGATCATCTTGCAAATGAGCACAACCATCACATCTCTTCTTTGAGATAAGTTGTCACCATTCCAACAAGCTTGTTTCCGCTGCATTTTACAGTTTCAACTTATTTTCTTATTAAATAGAAAACCAGTGTTATTGTATCTCTGTTATTTTGTGTTAAGCACTTGTTAATAATCTGTAGTCATTTCGTTCTAATCATAAAATCTGGATCAGTGGTATCAGGGCGGTCTGCTCCTTGTCGTCTTAATGCATGTCCCCAACGAGGTCGGAGTACAAAGAGTTGGGTCTTGAGCTTGTTTCTCTTGAAGATAAAAGCTCTCGCACGCCCAAGCGACCTCTCATGGCAGGAGAAAAGAAAGATGACGCGATAGGAGATCCTTTCAAACTGTTGATTGAGGAAGCCCTCACACAACAAAGGAACGAGATGATGGATAGTTTCGCGCAAATCCTTCAACGGCTACCAACAAGGGACGCATCTTTTTCAAGCGGAGGCACCACCCCCTTAAAGGTACAAATAAACTTCGATACTCCTATATTTGAAGGTCAGATAGACGCAAATGTTGTAGACAAGTGGTTGAATCTACTAGAAGGGTATTTTTATGTCCATAACTTTTCGAATAGAGAAAAGATTACTTTTGCGCTCCTCAAAGTCGTTCCCCATGTCAAAGATTGGTGGAAAACTTTCTGTGAGCAAAAGGAAACAAAGGAACCCTCATTATCTACAGTCACGGCCACCTGGGAATCCTTCAGGGATGTTATTAAGGCACAATACTACCATGTCAGAAGTTATGTCGACTTGTATACCAAATGGACCACACTGCGGCAAGAAAGAGACCAAGCAATGTCAGATTTCACAAATATCTTTCATACATTGCGCACCAAGCTGGGTATCAAAGATTCAGAGCGACATCTGGTGCTCAAGTATCGCAGCGCTCTGCATAGATACATCCACACCGAAATGGAATTTTTGGACATCTCATCCTTGGGCACGGCCTGCCGATATGCCATCAAAATCGAGCAGAAGCTCAAACAAAAAACACGACAATTTGGGCCTAGGAACCCCTAACAACAAAAGCCAGGAAAGGGCGACCCCAACCCACAGAACAAAGGACAGAGCAAAGATGGACAATATCAGGACAACGAGTCCGAGCCGCAAGCAAAGAAGAACACCGGAAAGACAAAGAAAGATACCGGGAAGTGGTGTGACTTCCATAAGAGCCCTTGGCATAACATTGTTGACTGCCACTCAAAGCATTCGTTGGTGGCCGAAGTGAAAGCCTCTGAATCAGATGTGGGTTCAGACTCTGAGCCAGAACCAGAATGGAGAAGACGGATCATTGACGCGGAACCCAGTGCCACTGTTGCTACCACCAAGCTCCAGCCTGGTGAACCAAACGAGTTAGAAGAAGGAGAACACCTCTTCCATTTACAGATGTGGGTAAAAGGCACCCTCCTGCACTTCATCGTGGATAGTGATAGCGAGAAGGACCTCATCTCAACAGAGGTCGTCAAGCGGTTTGCCCTGCTGACAACACCACACCCACAACCCTACACCATTGGATGGCTCCGCCAAAGAAGCGATCTTCGCGTCAGCCAACAGTGTCAACTGTCGTACGACATCAAGCCCTTCAAAAACAAGGTATTGTGTGATGTTGATCCTCTCGAAGTTTGTGATGTTCTTTTGGACCAACCTTATTTATGGAAACGACATGTTGTATACGAGTCTAGGCCTCGTAGTGTTATTATTACTTTGAACAGGAAATTGTACAGGATACCCGAGGCAGTCCCACCTAGTGTTATTTTTTTTATCTCTGCTAAGCAATGCAGGAAGGTCATCTC
>SNQJ01S0231122.1:0-14223 GCA_010110895.2 Picea sitchensis | reverse complement strand
CTCCTTGCACTCAAAACTCAAAGACGATAAACAATTGAAACTTATACAATACTTCACCAGTTCATACATTCAAAACATGAATGACATATATAAGCATAACAATGAACACAAATACATAAACACATTATGTGTAGGAAAAAATGATTTTCTATTGTCTCTATGTGTCTATATAGATGTTTTATAAAAATTGGACTGCGACAGAGTCCTAGTTCTCTCAAGATCTCCTAACCTAACTCTATCCCTGAGTTCTAATTCTTCGACCTCTCTACAAATATCCCTCTCTCTTTTCTTTTCTTTTTCAAAAGAGGGCTCTACGATATTATCCTCTTCACCGCCTTAGTGCCATCATTGTCTCAGTTAAGACACCATACTCCTATGGCTCATCACATAAATGAAGATCCAGACCTGACTATGATCTAGACCTACTTACATTCAACCATTTAAGGCGACCCTATCCACTACCTATACAAAGGTATGGCTTGGCATTTATCATCCTTACAACACAAAATCCGTATAGGATCATATTTAGAATTTAAAAATGGGAGGGTCAATGCCTCTCCCTTTCTCCATTGTGCGTCTATGTGTTGCCTTGTTGGAGCATTGTTGAGGTGGAGAGATGCTCCTGCATCATACTCCACTGCTGGGAAAATCATGAGCTCCTGCTCATGAGCTCCTCTTCTCCAGTGTTGAAATCCTCCTGGATCCCAAACTCTCCCTTGGATTTGTCCTCTTTCTCCTCTCCAGCTAAGTTGTTGTTGTTGTTGTTTCTTCTTCTATTTCTTCCCTGTTGTTGTTGCAGGTTTTCTACTGTTCAGATTCCCTTTTCTGACTACTTTTGTTGACCTCAACATCATCCTTATTATCTCCTCTATCACCTTGTCCAGCTGCTCCAATGGTTGGTTCTCCTTATGCAGTCTTATTGGTTGGAACTCTTCCTTATCAGTGGGTAGATCATATTGACCCCCCATATTGTTTTCTTCTTCTTTTGTGGAATTATCTTTCCACCCTACTGCAGGCTCCAGTTCTACAGTCTCATCACCGAGATCCTGCTCAACTCCCTCTTCTGATAGATTAGCTTATGTCAGCTCCTCTTGTGTTGGCATATCTCTAACTCCCTCCAGTTGTTCATCTAGCTAGTATGTTACTCCATCTGCTTCCAACTTATCCTATTGGATGTGAAATCTTTGAACCATCACTCTTCTTTCTAGGGCTTCCAATTATTCATACAGATCAACAAAATCCATGTTGTCTGCTTCCTCTTCTTCTACAGGCTTCAATGCTGCAGTCATCTCCTATTCATCTTCCTGGCTGAAAATTTTGAGTCATTATTTTGAATGCTCATCTCCTTATGTTGGGATAGACATCAGTGTCTGCTCCATTTCTTCCTCTTTGACAATTTATGTTGGTTGTCTTTCTTCTTCTGTTGTTTCACCTTCATCATGTGCACTGGACTCCACTTGGTTGTTTGGTAGGAATGTCTTGATCCCTTCAATAATAAGAATTCTCCTATGATCCTCTTCTTTGATGGTGGAAGTATTTAACTTCTCATCATATTCATTCACATGGTCTGCAAATCCACATGAAGTTGCATCCATCAACACTCCTTTCTGATATGAACTCACTTCTGAGCTCCTGAGAATTTCAGACGGTCTCATTTATTTCCCCCTGCCCACCTGGTAGTCTATGAGATCAACCAATCCCATCTCATTTCCCACCTGGAAACTTGAACTTTCAACACTGCTCCTTTGGCAGTATATGAGACCTTCCACCGATATCTTCCTATTGCCCACCTGGAAACTTGAAATTCCATTTCTAACCACCTAGCAGTTTATGAGATCTTTGATTGATCTCACCTCCTCCTCATCATTGAGTTGTCTCCCTATCTCTGGTTCATAGATGTGAATCAGTTCCTCCTCTATGTCACTGAGGTTTTCTAATTCCCTCAACCACCTTCTCAACTCTTTTTGCTGTTTTCTGGCCAACAACTTTTGAACAGGCCATTTTTCCTTGATGTTCACAAGACATTCGTACCTCCAGTGTACGTTTGCCTCCTATTGCATCCTCAATGATATTTGTTCAATCCTTTCTCTTATCTGATTAAGCTCTAGATCCATCTATGGATTTCATTTATTCTTGTAGCCTTCTCTTCGACCGCGCTCATGGCCTTTAGTAGCCATTTTCACCTTCTACCTTCCCTCCTGGAAAGTCTATGGATTACTCTAAATCCAAGAGCATCTCCATCTTCTCTTACAACTCACATGGTTGTTTAAAATTTTGTTATTGCGCGCATGCAACAACCTTCTCTCAGAGAATTAGTACTCTGCCTTCCTTTCGCCTGTTGTCTATAGAAAAATTTGAACCTATGATATCATCTAATGTTACAATATCATCCCTTTCACCATCTCTCTCTTGTCTGTTGTCTACAAACAAAATAACAGCCTCCTCCTCTTTCTCTTTCACCTGAAATCTATAGATGAAAATTGACTCTGATACCACCTGATGCTACCCCCCTACCCTCCTGGGGTTCTGCGACCTCCCGGTCTAGGATATTTATTTATTCTGAGTCAAATTGACTCTTTGGGCCTTTTCTAGACCCCTATTAATCTTACACAGGTCCCCTTTTCTTCTGTGCACAGGTCCTATCAGACCCACCTAGTTTCTATGGTCATGATTCGACCGTTATCAATCTTCCCCGTCGATCGACGATTCACCACAATTGCAGAGAACAAGTCTCTGAAGTTCATGATCTGGTGACACCTATCCAACCTAGATCAACGGATCCCAGCTGCTTCGGTTGCTCGGGCTTCAACGATCTCAAATATCAACTTCTCCGTTGTTTTCCTCCCGAAGTTCACGATCTTTCACCACGTACCCTTTCTGGATCTAACGGTCCAAATCTCTTCAGCTCTTCAGCGCTTTGGATTTTTAGCTCTTCATCTCTTTGGCACTTCTAAATTCAGGAGTCTCAAACTCCTATGCACTCGTTTCTCCCAGAGTAATTTTACCCAGAGACTCCAATCTGTCGACACGTATCCCCCTGGCGATCAACGGCCAGGACCCACTTTGGGCCTTCAGCGATTATGATCTCTCCTTGTCCACAAACTACCGGAGTTGTGGATCTTACACCATGTGTCCTCCTTGATGATGGATGGTACCTGCTCACTTCGATACTTACATACTTTGACAAGTCCACTCTCCTGTGCACACAAGGATTAAGTCTCGTGCACTTACCTCTGGATCCAATGGTTGTTGGTCCTTTGCACTCAGATCCAACGAATGTTATTTGTTCCTCTCCTCGGCGCTCTCCTTTGTTCATTGGACGTATATTGGATGATCTAGATCTCTTCTTCCATAGCTAATATGACAGTTGTTTTCGCTCCTCCTCCTGAGATTTTGACTTCTTTTGACTTGGAATATTTTTGTCAATGTTCAAAGGCTTCGATCTTTGAACTTTCTCCTTGCAACCCCGATTGTCTGGGTCTCACTTGCGCTCTTAAACACGTTATCTCTTCTGAGTTTTAGGACTTGGAATAAGTATGTCTCCTACACACTCCTTGCGGTATCCCTTCTGAACTTGATCTCCTCGAGGATTTTGATCTCCCGAGCACTCCTTACATTTCTGGGATTTCGTCAAACTCAGATCCGAAGGATTTCTTGAAAAGAAATTCTTCTCACCCTCTTGGAATTCCTCCTGCTCAATGCACACCTTGCAAAGATCTACAGAGTGTTCAACATGTCTGTGATTATATTCCTCTGATACTCTTCTACCTGAACTTGACAAAGAGTTCTCTCTGTGCACGCTTGCATCTGCTCGATGCCCGCCTACCAAATCTCTACAAAGTTCTCAGTAACTCTATTTCTTTCCAAACTCAACACAGGGTTCTTCCTGTGCACTCCTTGCACTTATGTTGATGAAGGTTCAACGGTATCTCTCCTGAGCTTCTCTGAGGTTAACTCACCTCTTCCAACGCACTCCTTGCGGACAATGTGCACTCCTTGCACTCGAAACTCAAAGACAAGAAACAATTGAAACTTATACAATACTTCACCAGTTCATACATTCAAAACATGAATGACATATATAAGCATAACAATGAACACAAATACATAAACACGCTATGTGCAGGAAAAAAAAAATTCTATTGTCTTTGTGTGTCTATAAAAACTGGACTGCGATAGAATCACAGTTCTCTCAAGCTCTCCTAACCTAACGCTATCCCTGATTTCTTCTTCTCTGACCTCTCTATAAAGATCCCTCTCTCTTTTTCTTTTTTTCAAAAGAGGTCTCTACGAGCTTATCCTCTTCATTGCCTTAGTGTCATCACTGTCTCAGTTAAGACACCATACTCCTATGGCTCATTACAAAAATGAAGATCCAGAGTTGACTACGATCTAGAACTGCTTACAGTCAACCATTTAAGGCGACCCTATCCACTACTTGTACAAAGGTATGGCTTGGCATTTATCATCCTTACAACACAAAATCTGTATAGGATCATATTTCGAATTTAAAAATGGGAAGGTCAATGCCTCTCCCTTTCTCTATTGCACGTCTATGTATTGGCTTGCTGGCGCATTACCAAGGTGGAGCGATTCTCCTACATCACACCTTGAGACAAGACATGCTGATGAAAAATATCATGACACCAAGACTCTTACATGGACTAAGGTCAAAATGTTTTGACTCCTGAACATTTCATGTGCTAAGATTGACTCCACTAGGGATGGAATGCTCCTTGTGAGATGCCAAGAACATTGCATTTCCAGTTCCTTATCCATTGGTCTTATGGAGTATTTCAACTCGTTCCAAACCTGTGCAACCCATCCTGTGCAACGCTTCAATATCTACAACTTATTCAAACAAACTAAAAGAGCTGCTGAAAATATCACACTACAATTGAATGTTGAAAACAATTATATTGGCACACACTGCAATCTATCCACACTGTACAAACTGAAGAAAACCAAATGCTTGGGAAGCGATCTTATTATCTATGTTACCCTACTCTAACCAACTTTCCAATTTTCTCAAGTGAAAGAAGATTTAAATAGGATCCATGAAAGTAGATTTATGACCGATAAAATCTCATCTTTGCAATTGATTAATAAATAGCAGCAGAGATATATCAACAACCATAGAAAATTCTTTGGAAAATTATATTCTCCTTGATAAGTGGGTGGTATGATCAAATATGAAAATTTCAAAAAAAAATGAAAAATAGGACTCCAACACAAGTACTACTAGGTCTTCAAAACCAAGATCAAAAACCTATTGATCCAAAAGAGATGATTTCCACTGCGTGAAATATATTTTGATGAGAAAATATGACCTCCTTGTTCCTTAAATGACAAATCTTGGGCATAATTAATTTCATGACAATTAGGAGAAAAAAAAATTCTTTGATCATGCAATAAAAATTCCTGAACAAAGTGTCCCAAATCTGATTTATGCTTACCTCCTTCCTCATTCTCCTATGCATGCATATCTTTAGCATAAGCCTGATCTCGAAGTCTATTACAAGATTGAAAGTTCTCCTCAATTTCTTCAGCGTCCACAAACAACTGTGTTAATGATTAAGATCACCTTTCTCTCATAAAAAGGACAATATTAGGGTGTTGAGCTTCTAAATAGTACATCATGGTAATCATTTTAGTAGGTCATATCCCAAAGGCATACTGCAAATAAAATTGTAAAACCTCTTGTTGAATGTAGCTAGAACTTCATCCTTTTCTCTCCTTAAATCATAAAACTCAGTTAAATATTGATCAAAGGATTTGTTTCCACCCCAATATATTTAAAATGCACCATATAACTCATCCCACAAACCAATGGAACTAGCCTCTAGATTTTTAAACCACAAAGCAGCATCCCCAACCAAAGATTTAGAAAATAACCTCATGACAACATCCTCATGCATGAATTCCAAATTGTCAATGAAATTTTGAAAATCTCTCAAATGATTCTTAGCTATGATTTGGTATTCCCCAATAAAAAGAGGCAGATATTCTAAAAACTTGGGAGGGTAAGGATGAAGAGTAGATGGCAACTTCAAGGGTTTAAAATATTTATCTATAATAATAGATTGAACATTAGTGGGTTGATCACCAGGTACAATAGGTTGATTGCAAGATATAACAGAGTTTGAAAGAGGCAAATCGACTTTATAATCCACATGGCTATAGGGATGATCAATTTCAGGAGGTATTTGGATACATACATCATTCTCACATGGTTTGGACAAAGGAAAATGATCAAAATCAATGATGCAAGAAGAGGATAAATCATCTTCTTTCAAGGAGGGATATACAATAGTGGGTTGATGGTCATATGAATAGAAAAATCAAAGGATGATTCTTCTGATATATGAAAAAAAATACAAGAAAGAAATGATGAAAAATAAAATAAGTTCCTAAAAGAAACTTATGACTTGATACTTTGACTTCATGTGTCTTCCTTTCATATTTTATGTCTGGGCTCATTTATTAGTGGAGTCTTGTGACTGATTTGAATCACCAACAGGTTATTCAAATGTGTGGAGTCGCCATGGTAAAAAATCTCAGTCTGTTATGTCACCAATCCTCGCTCACCATCAAGAACTGGTAGTAATTTGTGTCGTACAGCCCAGGGAAGATTTTCAACTTCATCCCTGACAATGATGCCAAAAATGTTAGCACTAAGAGTTTTCGTTAGACTATTGGAAAGACAAGCCTAGTGCCTATTTGAATATTTAGAGTTGGATGAGTGCTTATATTAAAAAATGGATCAAACTGATAAGGTTCAAATCCCGATCTAATGCACGAAATTTCAAAGACTATATTCCAGCAAAAAGGGCTATCATAATCTCCAACCAACACATATTTTGAAAGATGAATAGAAGAAAATGCAGAAAAACATCAAGATGAACAATCAATTTCACATCAAGCTTGATTGACACATTCATATGTGTTGGCACTGGAAGTCACCTCTGGATTGCAGTAGAGGTAAGCCCAATACCCATCAGTCTGTATATCATAGTGAATAGTTTTAAAGGGTGGTCTAGTGGATGCAGTCTCAAGATTATATCACTTTAACTCAGAAAACTGGGTTGGAATGCACAAGAAAGTGAGGTCTCAATCTAAATCCAGTCAGTAAGTTGTAATAAGGGTGATTAGGGGGGAGAAATCGAGGAAAATGAAGAGGTTTGCTATGGACATCCGATCTTCCAGCAACCCAAAGAGGAAAGACTTAAAAAAAAAGATCTTCTTGAAATTCAAAAATTAGAGAAACTGAAGGAAATTATAATAGTATTACAATCAAACATCCATCATAACACAGTCACAACAATTCATTTGTATCATTCATCATGAATCCTCTCAGTAACAGAAGAAAATAAGCTGGAGCAAGAAAGTTGACTATCTTTAAACAAGAAGTCTCAAATACAGATACATAGCCAGAAAACTAGAAGCTTCATTAAAACTTTACAATACAGGAGATCTTCTCTACCATCGACACTAACAAAAATGAAGAAGACTGTTATATACTCAAATCCAAAACATAGAAGCGTGCTCAAGTGGTTGCATTGAAGGCATTACATCTACATTCTTCCTGACAGACTGTGCATGCAGTCTTTGGTCAGATGTGAACCTTGGTCAAACACAATCGTGTTTCAGAATGGACCTACAGATGAGCTGACTAACTGACAGTCCTTCCCTAGGATTTCCATTTATGGTGGAAACAATGTTCAACCAACACCAACCAACCTTAATAACTTCTTCATTGGGATTGAGGAATCCTGAGTCAACTCTACACCTGTAGGTCGTGGCGGCCTTAGCATTCTTTTGTCTGGATCTGATTCGGATGCTTGTGGGGAGGTCTGAGAGCAGACGTGGTTGTTGAAGAATAAATTGGTGCACTCGGCATGGAAAATTGGACGGGGATAGCCAGGTGGATATTTGTGGATGGGAAGAAGAGATTGAGGATAGCGTGGGGACCACACAAGTGGGAGCTAAGGTGGCATAGGTGGTGGGAGGTGAGTGGAGGACAGAAGTGAGGGAGTGAAAGTGATAGGGAAGCAGGGGATGTGACGAACAGAGGAGAGATATGGAGTGGAGGACCATTGTCCGCGGGATAGAGCGGCCACATGTCAACTAGGGATAGGGATATTATATGCATATGCATGTATCAGGGCTATGGAAAGTGGATTGATTCTTCCCCTCTTTTGGGCCCGATCTGTGTCTCTGGCTGACACATTACACCTCTGCAAAACCACAGTTTCTTCCCTAGCCTTCTCTACATTTTTTAACGAGCGTGCATGTTGAGGCCCCAATACGATCAATGATCGTCAATCTAGGATGCGCATATCTCATCCGTCCATATCTATGTGCCTCTTAGCACAACACGGCAATCAGTCACATTGACCCCGACGG
The DNA here is from genome assembly GCA_010110895.2 of Picea sitchensis. Classification (NCBI taxonomy): domain Eukaryota; kingdom Viridiplantae; phylum Streptophyta; class Pinopsida; order Pinales; family Pinaceae; genus Picea; species Picea sitchensis. Next base: position 5,817 of record SNQJ01S0231122.1, on the reverse strand, counting down.
ACCTAGGATAAGTGGCATTTAGTGGGTTTTTGGCCCCTTTCTTCGCCCTGTGTCACCTAGAGGCCAAAACCAAGGAAAATAATCCCCCCTGTAGAAACATGTGATGAAAATATGGTTGAAATTTCATTAATTAGGATCCTTCTAATCAAGAAATAAAGATTTTCTCCAAGAAGAAATGCTTCAAAAAATACACAGTAAATCATCCACTGCATAACTCTGCTAACAAATCTATTGATAAATCCTTTATCAATCGGTATTCAATTAGAGAAAGAAGACAAAGAAAATGAACAAAGAAAAGAGCACAAACTGATCTTTGACTACACAAGAATCCTCCATCCATATATACAGAGTCTGAGAGTTTACAAAATAGTAACAGCCTTTTTCCTCACACTCCCACCCTTTCCTTATCAAAATCCACTTCATATATAGTGAATGGTCTATATATACTATAAGTAGGTTGAAACCAAGGAGCTACCTAGGATCCTCCTCCATTTAGGAGTCTGTTACAAAATATTCGAACAAAAACATAATAAATTCCTATTTTTGGGGATCTTGTCTATTGTGATAAATGTCTTTTGAAACAAGTCATGTTGCTTTATATGGAGATGGAACACATGTCCCTAGTGTCCATCTAACTCCTAGGAAACCATTTGAACCCTCCCTGATAGCTGGCAGGCCTCCCATAGCTCTAATTTATCAAACTAATAGAGTTTGCAACGCTTTTGACAGCATGCGCTATGAACTTTCTTGTTGGTGATGATTTTGACTTTTCTCCCAAACTACGAACTAGGTCGGGTGGATTTTATGTTAGCAAGTCAATGGTAATATGTTTCTTCTCCACACCAAATTTCAGAAGAACCTGGATCATAATTTAAAAGTTATGATCAAAACATGACTCTGTTATGTGTGAATTGCTACAAATTGTCCCAAATTACCAATTTGTAGCGCCAGTGAGTCCAGGCATTGCAAAATTTCTTGTAGCAGCTTGTTTCTTGCAAAAGGATTCCAACCTTTCAAAACTTGTACCTGAAGTAGGATAGACCTTCCACAAGATGTTGCAAGATTATTTCAACTTGAAGTAACGTTGAAGAAACATAAAAAGATGCTAAGTTTAACTCAAAATCCAAAATCATCACTTAGTGTTATAACTCCATGAAAAAACCATGACAAAAATGATGTTGATGTGGAAGATCATCTTGTATTCATATTTTGGTTCATGTACTCCTTCTATTAGCCATCTTATCCAACATATCTAAATTCATTTTTGCCACTTCAATATGCCCTCTTTGAATTTTCTTTCTTTGTTGACTTCCATGATTTCTATCTTAAAAACCTGTTGTAACCTCTTATGACAATGCTATGTGAAATATATAGTAAAACAAGGGTTTGTTTGGGGTTGAATTGCAGAGATGATATACTAAAATTTCACCTGTCTGAAAACTTATACACAACAATGGTATGGATGGTGTAAAATTGCAAGTAGGAGTGATAAAAGGAACCACAATCCATTCTGAGTGAAAATGCAGACAAGCAAAAGAGAACTCTGTAAAAACAAAGGGTTCGCAGCGCCAACACCAGTTCGCAACACATATATATCAGTAGGATAAAATCTTATTTGAAGAATAAATTGTAGGATGACCTTAAGATAACAACTTTGACTAATGGGCAAAGTATAGAGAGACATATCAGTGGCTTTGAGAGTTGGAAGCATATGGACATTTAAAATTTTGAAGCGCCAATTTCATAATAGTTTTAATTCCTCTGTCAACCTTTAAGAAACATCCAAATCGTCAAGAAATACATGATAAATCTGGATTTAATGTTGGTGTTTTGTGAACCTAAGATGGTCTTAGAGAAAGGTATCTAATCCTGAACAATCTTCTTGATCTAGTTTATAGCGCCAGTTTGCAGTGCCAATTTCAAATTCCAATAGCGTGCTTCAAGGAAACTGTTAGAGTTTTCCGTGACATAATCCTTGAAAATCAAACTGAATGAAATCATTGAAAACCATGAAATTCCCCTTGACACATTTCCAAATTGTAATAATGAAAGATAATTTCATGAGGTACTTCTTAGTATGCTGTGAACTTTTAGGTAAGTTGGTAGGAAAATGACCTGACCTTTGACTTGACCTTTGAACGATTGGAAAGTGACATAATGGAAACTTGTGTACACCTTGAGACAAGAAATATGATGATGAAAAATATCATGACACCAAGACTCTTACATGGACTAAGGTAAGAATTGTTTGACTCCTAAACATTTCATGTGCTAACAGTTGGGATACACACACACACACAACTAAGGTTAATTCAATCAATTGAACCATTTTCCCAAGGCATGTTGTTGATGGGGAGGTCACAGGTCATACATTGTCCCATGAGTTAGTGGTTGGATCCCTTCACCATCCACCATTTGGTCCCATGAGTTACAGTGGTTGGATCCCTCTCACCATCCACCCATTCACCACCTTTGTGAGTTGGATCCATCAATTCAAGAAAATTGTTTCAATGCAAGGTCACCATGAGATCTCTGGTTCTAATTTTGTGAAGATTTGATTCCAATTAAGTCTCATTGGTTTACCAATGACTATTGTGGCTAATAATTCAATAAACATTCATACCTATATTCCAAGTGTTAAGACCTAATTCGTGGAACATTACCCCTTAATTGGGGCATATTACATTAGTATTGTTATTTTATTTATGTCGGCTTGGGTCCATTAGTTGTATTCGTACCTCCTAGTCTCTTATATATACCAAGGAAACCTTTTCATTTGGAATCATCTAGTAATTGTGAATTCATATGATGTATAAGGAGGTTTCCCCCTTGAAGAAGCTTATTATGTAAATTTCTCTCTTTTTCAAGGCGTTGAGTATTTATTCTAAGGTTTTTATGATATTTTGATATTTGGTTCTTAATATTTGGGATCAGAGTTAGACAATCCTCGGGATTGGCTTCTTCAAAACAAGTCTTCTTGGAATTTTCGCTACAAATTTTTTTCCTGGATAGTTTCAGTATTTGGAAATTCTATGGTGTAGAGGTGACATATAGAGCTAACTTGGGTATACATTTAAAATCTTGGTTCATTATATTTTTTATGATACATTATGTTCAAGCTAGGGTTTTTTACTAGTCCTGAAACTAGTTTGAAACATTTCTTCTTGGAATTTTCACTCCCAATTTTGTTCGGATTGATTTCAGGTTCTGAAATTTTTACAGTATGAAGGAGGAATAATGGCGTATATTTTGTAAAAATTTCAGCCCTTGATTCATTGTACTCTGAAATTTATTCCCTAATGAAATTAGGGTTTTTGGTTGGTCCTGATTTCAATCTAAAACATGTGTTCTTGGGAAAATTGTTATATCTAAAGCTACAGACATACAAATTGAGTGATACCTATTCCATTGGTTAGGGTACGGACTGAATTTTTACTGGTATGAATTTCAATTTCTGAAGTGAAGACAATGACATGTGGAAATATGTACAGGTTCTCTCTCTCGAAAGGTAAAACAATCATCACATCTTGGGAAATTTATCATAAAATTCTATTGGAGAATCCAATATTGGTATAACCTGTGGGATTGGAAAGAAGACACATCAGGCTAACTCAGGTAGAAATTTTAGAATCAGAAGGGTTGAAATTGCAGAGATACAATAGAAAAAAGGTCAGCTAGCATAATAGTCTCCAAATCAGGGTTTTAAAAGGTGCATTGTTTTTTGGAAATTTGCATATATTTTTACTAGAGATCCAATTGGGGTGATTCAAAAAGTGGAATAAAGTGGGATAAAAGGAGTGCCACATAAATGTGGTATAATCTTAGTTTTTTTTAGTTACATATGTATTACAACATCTTTAAACTTAGGAGTTGTCGTTACTTGTCAGCACTACAACCCGGGGACTGTGTGGTTCTTCAACGCACCTAGAGTATATCAGAAGGCCCCTTTCGAATGGTTGCGCATTAGAAATCACTACTATGGATTTGACCTCCCATGTACCTATCATATATCACGATCCCCCTAGAATCCTGAGACCAACTGAGTAAACCATTTGGCCATCTTATTTCTATAGTACATCGATAACATCACTCGAAAAGATCACTCTCTAGTACTTGGGTAGTCGGATAGTACGGCTAAGGGCATGGTCAAGCCTCCTTAGTTAGTACCCTGAGATATTAGTTTGAGTACTATTGTTGGACCCCACACATATATCAAAGAGCTATAGCACCTGACACTCCCCTGTCTGTGAGGACCTCTCCCTAAGCCAATTAGGAATTCCTACCTTGCAGTGATACTTGGCCAACATGCCACCAAAAAATGGAACTTCTACACCAAATAATCCCTCAGACAGTCCTACTTGGACTCTTGATGAAGGTGAATGAATGTGCAAGGACATAGATGATTTACAAAATAAGGAAGTAACAAAATATGAACTACAAAGGATGATGGATTCAACTAAATCTAAGTTGGAAGCAATGATGGATACTAAGATGGATGGCTTAAAAGAGGAGATCATGGAAGGGTTGAAAAAGTTTCTAATAGAGAGGTCGCTTGAAAGTGACAATGTATCCCATGAAATTCATGATGAGGACACAAGAAAGATGAATTAAGACTGGATAAACTCCATCTTTGGGTTGAAGACCAACCACTTTCCTAAGATCGATATGAGAAAGTTTGATGGCAAGGATCCAATCACATGGATACTCCAGATGGAGCAGTTCTTTGATCTACATGATGTGACTCAAACACAAAAAGTATGAATTGCATCCTTATATTTAGAACCTATTCAATTTGTGTGGTATCGATGGATTTTTTCTCACAAATCACTTGATACTTGGACATTTTTTACGGAAGAAATGATAGCACACTATGATGATACAAGGAGAAATACCTTCTTCAGAAAATTGATAAATATCAAGAAAAAGGGTTCAGTTGCAGAGAACATTGAGAACTTCCAAAGATTGAATATAAAGGTAATAGATATTCCAGATGAGCACCTAACTAATGTCTTCATAGGAACTTTAAAGGATAGCATTCAACATGAGGTTTTCCTTTGGGAACTCAAATCATTGGAGAATGCGTTCAGGGTGGCAAGAAATGTTGAAAATAAAAATATGGCTATGACTACTAGAAGGACCAGCCGTAACATCTATCGATAGAATAATGTTCCTTATTCTAAACCACCTCAACCTACAAGGTTAACACCTCAACAATTGGAGGAAACAAAAGAAAGAGGTTCATTCATGCTTTAATTATAACAACAAGTATAGTAAGGGATTGATCCAGATTTTATGAGAATAATGAAATGAATACAGATTATTAAAAGATGCTTAACACAGAATAATAGAGATATAGTAAAACTACTTTTTTATTTAATAGGGAAATAAGTTGAAATTGTAAAATGCAGCGGAGAACAAGCTTGTTGGAATGGTGGTGGATTATCTCTGAGAAGAGATGTGACAGTTGTGCTCATTCACAAGAAGATGATTACAATGAGGCTCTAAAGGCCTTTTTACAATAAACAGGAATGTCAAAAACCCTATACATCCAAAAACCTAACCCTAGGAGATGAAGCACCAAAAGTCATGTGGGCCCCATTTGGGTAAGTTAGTACATCAACTTCCTAGGGTTGTAACTTTTGCATATGATATTTATTTTATGTGGACGATAGCCCGCTAGAAAGGTCTATCCGAGGACTACACATTTTGTTGTTATTTATCAAATTTCATTTTCCTGAAAACTAGGAAACAAACTACCAAAATGAACCATTTGGAATAGGTGGGATGCCACCGACATCCATTTGAATCAGGGACATA
>SNQJ01S0231121.1:0-14220 GCA_010110895.2 Picea sitchensis | reverse complement strand
CTATCAAACTATGGTATTCCATTTTTATATGAGTTGGTATTCTCCATGATCTACCTTTCAGTGGTTAAATGGATTTTTGAAGGAACCTGCTCTGATACCAATTGTTGGATTACTAAGAGGGGGGTGAATCAGTAATAGAGAAAGTTAATCATTTTTAACCATATAATCCAACTGTTATATCAATGAAACATTATCATCTAATAATTGTAGAGTAAATAAGCAATGAACAAACATACACATACACAGTACACCAGTGGTTTACGTGGAAACCCAAATCGGGAGAAAACCATGGAATGTTTTTTCTTATATGTCTTGAAGAATTACATTCATTGGAAGCACCAACTTCCTTTATTTTCCAGATGCAACTAGAAGGAGGCTCCAACCCCCTAGTTTCTCAGGCTACAACCTGAGGGAAGCTCCAACTCCCAAATTCCTTGGCTACAACCAGAAGGAGGCTACAACCTCCTATGATCTCTAGCTACAATCAGAAGGTGGCTACAACCACATGTTCTTGCCCCGTCCTACCACCCTGAAGTAGAAGTAGAATTATGGAACCACTATCAACCTGTCACTATGAGATATATTGTTGTAAATGTGTACCAATAAATCTAAACCATGCATTCACCATGCATCAACCTGTACCTCAACATGTAATCAACCTATACCATAAACAAGTGCATCAACCATGCACCAACATGTACCAAATAACCTGTAATCAACCTGTACCATGAACAAGTGCATCCAACCATGTACCAAGTATGTACCAATCATGTGTCAACTACTCATCAACTATGACTCATCAATATGTACCAACATCATCAACTATACACTCATGTATGTGCCAACTCATCAACTACTTGTCTCAACCATGTACTCAACATGTACCTCAACCAAAAGACCTCATCAATTTCTAATCAAAATATGATTTGTAGCTCAATGACCCTAGTGTATATGATCAAGTCACGCAAACATTCCTTAACTTCAATAACAAGAGCCTGGCATTTTCATCAAACTTTTCTTTAATCTCACATGCCTAGTTGGATTGATCCAACAACCCTAACTTGAAGTAATCATAACTGTACTGTAATGTATAAATATGTAAAGCGATTACCAATGTTCTTAGTTTTTGTGTAATTCCTCGGTGTGTCACTACTTGGAGACCTCTTAGAGAAAGGGTTATGGCAAAGAAATGGCATACCTTGTTAATTCCATCTTATTCGAGATAGTTACCTTGTAGAGTGTGCCCCGCGAGAAATATTTGTTGAATTGATGTGACTAATACACATCCTTACTCTGGATTATTGTACCCTAACCAAAACATTTGGTTTTACATAATTGGAGCTGTTATGAGGAAGTTATGATGTTTTTACCCGAAACACCTATTTTGACTAGTTTAGGAATACAAACCTTATTTTCCACGGGTGTAACTCCAAAATACAATGACCCACAAGATGAATATTTTACCATAGATACTTGGATATGTTTTCTCAATGGCATAGAAATTTCATGGTTTGAATCATTATAAAAAAAATAAAATAAATTATAGCGAAAATGGTAGATATGTAAATAACATGCCTTAGAAAGCACCATCAAATTTATCCTTCCTTGCATTTTCGATAGCATATATACCTTCCATATGAAATTTGGCTTAGATATCCTTGATTTTACCTAACACCTATAGATATTCCAATATGCTCAAGTGTGATTAAAATGAGAGAGACTTGCCTCTTATTTATACTCTCCAAGTAGCTTCCTTAAAACATCTTCTAGGTCAGCAGCCCCTTTCCTTATTTTAGGGTTAACCCTTCTAATTTCTCCATTCAAATTATTATTGAAATATGATTTATTTTGTATTCACTTTGGTGCAATACTCATTACTTCCTTTGTGTTACCTTTTAAAATCTCTTAAACCACTTTGACTACTTTGACCTTTTGGGGCTTCTATTATTTTATATGAGGTTCCTCAACTTGAGAATATGCTCTCAAACCTGAGGAGTTATGTGATGATTCCACATACCATAAGAAATGAATGGCATGTACTTTATCCATGTCATAGTTACTGCCCAAACATGGGGTCTCCAACTTCTCATGGTAATAATTCTGCGACGGTGAGGAGTTATGTGACGTTCCATACCACCAAAAATGGAAAGAAAAGCACTATCCATATAGGATGGAATTTACACGAAAAATTCAATTTCCTTCGTATCATTATTCCATAATTAAGCATGGAGTTCTCTTACTCCTCAAAGCGTCTTCTCGTGAGGGGCTTTCACCATAGGGACCACTTTAGAGTTCATACCATGTTACTTCTTATCAACCATGACAAGACAATAATGAATCATCTTCACATCAAAAATATTGGGTCCCATTACCCAAACCTTTGTCTTTATTAGAGTTTCTTCAAGGGAGTTGACACATCCAATGACAACCAACCTTAATCAATAGGAACAATAGCAACCATCTATAAAATCCCCCAACTAGGTTTTCTCTACAGTATCCTTGAGTCGCGAGAATGAATGCAATACATCTTGAAATGTGAATTAACAAATAGATGATGCCCAAACTTTTGTAGTGCATACACCATCGCCAATCCCTCATTATGTCATAGTTAGTTTTTTTACATTTGTTGAAGCTTCCTACTTGTAATGCAATTGGATGGTCTCATTCCTTCTAGCTGAATAATATGGCTGACACGAAAGCTATGGATGGTATCCACATGAGACATGAAATTCCTTCTTCCAATGCAGAGATATTAAAATTGGCATAGTCACTAACTTCTTCTTTAATGTGTCCAAATTGCTTTTTTGGTAGTCTTCATTCCATTGATTTAAACTTTCTTTCTTCAAAAATTCTCCATGGGTGTTGTAATATATGCATATCCACATAATGAACTTCTTGTGGTATCTATATGGCCTAGGATTTATCTTAATTGTCTTACTGATGTAGGTGGTTCTAATTCCATAATCACTGCAATCTTAGTAGGATGCACTAGTAAGTATTTCTTACCTTATTATGGCCAACAATATTCCAAAAGGTGCATAGAAAAAAAATTTCCTCAAGTTCAATGAAATATGGCATTGTCCACACCTATCCAACATTAAATCTAGTACTTCTTGATTCTTCAAAGAGATAACTACAGTCCAATCATCAATAAAATTCAAAGAGACTTATGGACAAATTATTTAAGGGTTAGACCCTTGCTCTTGAGAAAGTTGGGAGTGCATTATTAAATCCCAAAAGGCATCATTGTTGTGTCTTGGTGGCTTCCCACTCTATTGCAAAGTATTATTATTATTATTATTATTATATATATATATATATATATATATATATATATATATATATATATATATATCTTCTCACTTAGCGATATTTACATCAGTGATATCCGATAATCCATCCATGAAAGATTAGGCCTCCTGCGCCCCTACATTCTCTAGCACTTCATTTTGAAAAGGTGTCAAAAATGGATCATGCAGACATGCATCATTTAGCTTTCTTAAGTCTACACAAATTATGATTTCCCCTATCTTCTTATCTTTTACTACCATTGGACTTACCCATTATGATTCCACCACTTGTTCAATAATTCACCTACTTCTAATTATATTTGCCTTTACCTTCTCTTTATACTTCAAGTTCAGTCTATTCTATAGGGTCTCTGTATTACTAGCTTAGCATGCGGTTTCAAATGGATCTTCATTTCTCCTAGCTCTGAACGTACTCCCTTTCATCTCTGAAAGCGTGGTTGGGAATAGATCATGACACTTGCACAATAAGTCTGCAATTTTTCCATGGTTTCATCATTCCATTAATCTCCTATCTACACAAACTTTGTATTCTCTATCCCCCTACATTCTCTAGCACTTCATTTGTAAAAGGTGTCAAAAATGGATCATGCAGACATGCATCATTTAGCTTTCTTAAGTCTACACAAATTATGATTTCCCCTATCTTCTTATCTTTTACTACCATTGGACTTACCCATTCTGATTCCACCACTGATTCAATAATTCCTACTTCTAGTATTATGTATAGATTTGCCTTTACCTTCTCTTTATACTTCAGATTCATTCTATAGGGTCTCTGTATTACTAGCTTAGCATCTGGTTTCAAATGGATCTTCATTTCTCCTAGCTCACCAGCTATCCCTTTCATTTTTGAAAACGTGGTTGGGAATAGATCATGATACTCGCACAGTAAATTTGCAATTTTTTCATAGTTTCATCATTCCAACAGTCTCCTATCTACACAAACTTTGTATTCTCTTTTGTCCCAATATTTACCTTTTCCATCCTTAGTGGTTGTGCATACACAAAAAATTCAAGCTCTTTGTACCTTCCATTGCACATTTCCCCTCGGTTTCAGGAATTTGTATATTTCTTGGATCCTCCTCATCCTTGTCTTCTTGAGCCACATTATAGCATTCCAATAGTTCATGAAATGTCATAGAATTTATGTGCACATTGCACACAGGTACTACATCCATTGGCCCTTCTTTCAAAAACTCCTTGATTCTAATGGCATGCAAAGATGCATCTACCAATGGGGATTTGTATTCAAAAGTAAATGGTACCATAAACCTTTGAGTTAGCTCATCCCAATATGTGGTTTCTCTGTGTATTTCTAGTTCCAAGTACCAATTCTTGGGGATCATATCCAATATATGTATGAACTTATGCATGCATTCCTTCTTCGGTATCGAACTCCATATCTTTTTTCACTACGCAATATGATATGTTGGGTCACTTATGTTATCACTTCGTAAATTGATTTGGCTGAGGAAGGAAATCACAGAGGTAACCAAAAACCACTTGCAGGCTAGAAGCTATCCCTTCCAACCCAGAGAGGGCTCTTTCTTGTATACTCAGTCACTGAAAATACTAGTTTTCTAATTAAGAACAAAGGCTAGATCTGAAAATGAGAACATGGTTTATGAAATTGGTTGGTAAGGGAGAGGAGAGGACCATTGGGCATGGAGTCAAGAGGGTTTGAGATCAATGATTTTGTTGGATTCTCGTCTAATTGAACAGAGATAGTCCAAGGCAAAGATATAAGTTTCCTCCTTAAGCTATTGAAATGTCATTTTGGATGGATAGTTGAAAACGAAATAGATTCACCAAGCTAGGGAATCAATTTAGATGAATCCTAAGAAGATAAAGGAGGGAAAACAATGTTAATGTTTGAGTGTATGTAATAGATCACTAGCCTTTAGATGAATTCTGTAACATAAATTTTTTTCTCAAGAATCATAGAAGAAAAACATTCAGTTGAATTTAATGAAACAATAAAACATATTTTAATAAAGAACACACATAAGGAAAGAAATTTCACATGTATACTTGAAGTCAAATTGTTCAGGTACTTCTAATCCATGCCAAATTCATTAATCTCATTAAAATTTACAATTTGCACCAGAAAAGTTTTCTCACACTCGTGCCCCCCCTAAGCTCATGTAGCTTCATCAAATATATATACAAAAATCATATCCTGTCCTCCCAAATTCGAATTCAACTACATGTCTAAATTAAGCTATAGTTGCAAAATATTTTGGCAATAAAATATGAATTGTCTACTAGAAAAGAGGAGTCAAAATTGACTCATTAAATGCAACATGAAAACTTGACAAATCATATATTTGAATTCCTAACATGATGATCCTTGACTCTAGAAGTTGATGTGAATGATCTGGCATAGCTGATGGTGAACAAAATATTGATTCATGAGATTACTAGGTCCCTATCACATTTGCACAGCGTGCTCGCTGCTCAACAAAAACCTACAAGAAATTGCATATCAGACTTGCACATCATTCTCCCTTTTATATTTCTTCATTTACATGATCGTTGCAAGATTTCTAAAGGTTTTTTATTATTTTCTTCTCTTTCAAAATGGAGATGTTGAGCTCTAGAACCATCTCACCCATCTTTCTAACATTGCGTTCACATGTGCATTGACCAACGCAGGATCAATTTTTATAGAAGTCACACTTGTAACTCTATCAATGTCAACCTCTGTCTTTTCTTGTTTAATTCTTCCCCATATGTAGAGTGATATCCAAAAACAATGCGACCATGCCAACAACTAATAGTGGTGATGAGAAAATCACATTGCTAATGTCATTGAACCATCATGCATGAGTGTGGACTGGAGCATGACCATGAATAATCGTAAATTCATTGAAATATTGTAGTATTGATAGGACCAAAAATAGAGAGAACCCCAAGATGCACTTCGTTCTGCAACTATTTAGGTTGAAAAATTACAAGAAACTGACTTCCCCACCAGCTAGGTAACCAAAGAGGAGACAGTACAAGGAATCTATAATGGGTGTTGGAATTAGAAGCAAAGATAGCCCCAAATTTTCCAAGAATAGAGAAGAATATCATAAATCCTGCTACTATCTGGAGCACCCTACGACTCCCAACTCATGTCAAACCCAAGAGACCAGCATTCTCAATTGATATTGTCGACCATACTATGAAAAGAAGACCAGTGCAACTTAACCAAACTATTTGTTAAATTTTATATGAAATTGTATTAAGTTTCATGTGGAGGGGAAGGGGTCGAGGGCTAAGCCCTGAGCCCTTGGTTAATGTACTATTTCATATGACCACAATCCAAACTATGTGGAGGGGGATAACCATATATAACCACTACACCATATATTACATATGGTTATAACCATATGTAAAAAAACAAAGGGATGTTCCAACGGAAGAGAGGATCATGGGGAATAGAACCCCCGACCTTCTCTAAACTTAGCCACAATTCTAACCAACATGCCAAACCATCCACTTATTCTGGAATGCCTCCAAATTTAGAATTAAGTTACAGTTTGTTGCAGACAAGGGAGTAGGTTTGTGGCCTATTTAATGGCATGGATCCCAATACATGTACACACCTCTCTGGGAACACATTCCAATGTGCATTGATCCTGAGGTACAGAGTGCATTATTTTATGTGCTAATTTTATGTGTTGCATGGAAAAGTGTTCCATAGGGTATATTATCCACACCTAGGAAAGTTTATACTCGTAGGATTTGTTTTTTCGCAAAGATTATGAATATGAAGTATGTTTTGTGATCATAGGTTATTTGTAAAAGTGTTATCTCAGTTTGTCATGTATGAGACACATAGTCTCGTTATATGTGTAAAAAGGGGTTTTTTGGCCCATGTTCAGAATTTGGCCGACTTTATACTCAAATTTCTCATAATTTTGCAAGGAATTCAATCATAAACTCTTTTTCTATGTTTGAGTAGTAGAATTAAAGAGTGCTCAATAAATTGGTTTTTTATGCGCCATATTGTAATGTAATTTGGTATTTTGAGATGATGGAGAAAAGTCATGCTTTATAAAGGGACTTTGAAAATGAAGAGATCTATGTCATCCATAAATGTAATTTGAGTTGTTTTGTTCTCTAATGTATTATCTCATTATTATTTAAGTTATTCATCAGTATTAATGAAGTTTAGGGACAAATAAGCATATTCACATGTGTTTTTGCAAATATTCAAGTGATCTTCATTCATTGAATCTGGTTGGATGTTTATCTGTATCTAAGAGTTATTTTTACATCTAAGAATTTTTGGATCAAGTTGGTATTAGAGTTGGTTTTGACATTTATTTGCAAGTGAATTCTTACAAGGTCCAAGTTTAAGCGAGGTGAAGGCAAGCTTGCAAGTTATAACCCTGAAATTGGTTCAAGGAGATTCACTTAAAGGAAATAATTGGAGCATGAAGATGTTGTTTCTGAGGTTGATAAGGAGTTTCGAAAAATGTTCCTTGAGATGATAGTCATGGTGAAGGAATTGTGGGAAGACTTAGAAAATAAAAGAGAAACTCCTCATCAAAATGAAGGTGGTCCAATTGAACCAATGGTAAAAACTGAAGCAGTTGAATGAGGAGGAGAAGGTGAAGAACCTCTAGGGTCTCCTTCATTCCCATCATCATCTTCTCCCGATAAAAATAAACATTCTTCTCATAAGAGGAAGAATCATTCTAAGAATTGTTCTCATTCTCATGATCTTCCTTTGTTAAATATAGTTGTAAAGTTTGATTTGCTTACTTATGATGGAGAGTTGAATGCAGAGAAGTTAGATAATTGGATCAAATAGATTGAAGTGTATTGCAGGGTACAGAAAATTATACATAACACTTCAAAGATATAATTGGCTACTCTTTTCCTGAGAAACACAACTTTGATATGGCGGGAGATTCGGACACGAGTTGATCTTATTCAACATGGTAAAATCATTTCTTTATGGACTAAATTTATTGTTGCATTAAGAAAGAAATTTTATCCTTTATCTTAGATGCAAACATCAATGATTTCTTGGCAACATCTAAGACAATGAAAAAGGAAAAATGTTCAATCTTATACACAGGAATTCAAGAGGAAGGAATTGTCTTTGGGAATTCCATTAAATACTCTTGAGACTCTTATAAATTATATTGGTCGCATGCACTCATATATTTGTCATATTATATTGATGTAGAGGATGTGTCAGAGGAGCCAAAAAAGGAAAACATGTAGAGGATGTGTCAGAGGAGCCACACGAATTAGAGGAGAAGACGAAGGGAAAAGGGAAGAGTAAGAAGACAACTACAATGAAGAAGGATGAAGAGAATAAAACTACATGTTCTCATTGTGAGAAGAAAGGACATGATGAGAAGCATTGTTGGAAGTTGCATCCAGAATTGAAGCCAAAGTGGGCTCCGCCTAGGAAGGATAAAAAGAAGACCATGACCATGGTGTAGGATCTTGGATCAGATTCTGAGGATGAAACCAAGGTTACAGCTATGAGCATCAAAGGTAAATATTTTATTCCAAGTTTTAGTTCACACATTTCTTCTACAAAGTCTAAAGTGATCTCCGATGGAAGGCAAAAAAAATACCTATTTCATTTATGAGTTATCAAAAAGCACACTAAGATTCATACACTTGTTGATAGTGGATCACAAGTGAATCTTATTTCAGAGCAAGTTGTTTATAATTTGGGATTGTAAACTAGGCCTCATCCGAGACCGTATTCTTTGGGTTGGATTTGTGATAATGCTCAGGCACGTGTAACTAAACAATCCAAGTTACGGTTCACGATCACATCTAGTTTCATTGATGGAGTAGAGTTAGACATTGATCCACTCGACATTTGCAGGATGGTTTTGGGAATTCCATACTTGTATGACAGGAATGAATTTTTATACAGAGAATGGAAAAATTATCATCTTTTCAAGGATGGGATTGATTTCATTGTCAGAGCTCATCAGATGAAGACGAATTTGATAGTTGTCACTACAGGGAACATGTTAGTTAATGCTAGTATTCAAGATCCAGATATATAGCCTACGGTTGAAAGTAGAATAGGTCCTTTCGTTGATGTTGTTTATGTTAATAAGGGCAGATATGTTGATGGTTCATTCTCTTTTGCATCTATATATTCATGTTTTTTTATCAGTTTATTACTAAATAGTGGAATATGGTTGGCTATTGCGACAATGAATGGCAGATTTTGTGAATTTAAGTGATCTAGGAGGATCTCAGTGGCCACCCACCTTGTCCAACTATCTCAAAATAGTTTTTTGGCAACTTACTATTTTTAGCAATTTTTCGGTTCCTAAACTTTCGAGGCCATTTTGAGTGCCTAAACGATGCTTTTTCACAATCGTGAACCTAAATAATAGCTAAAATATTTGATTAATCCCTCTAAATGAATATCCTCATCGGTACCTTTCCAACGAGCTATCGTGTGCTCAAAACAGAGATCGTATACAAAAGTTACGACCCCGAGAAGTGTACTAACTTACCCCAACGGGGCCCACATGACTTTTGGGACTTCATCTCCTAGGGCTAGGTTTTTGGATCTATAGGGTTTTGGAATTCTTGTTTATTGTAAAAATTCCTTCAGAGCCTCATTGTACTCATGTTATTGCAAATGAGCGTAGTCATCACATCTCTTCTCAGAGATAAGTTGCCACCATTCTAGCAAGCCTGTTTTAGTCTGCATTTTATAGTTTTCAGCATATTTATTATTTAATAGAAAGCCAAGTTTTATTGTATCTCTATTATTGTTCACTGTGTCTTTGTGTTATTATTATAAATCTGTGGTTTCGTTTCATTCTACTCATAAATATGGATCATTAAGGGAATGGTTAACTTATTCAACATTGTTATTTAAGTATTCATTATGGTTCTGATGAGTCAGGTGCTTGTTAGCCAAGAAAGAAGGATGAATGATACTAGACAAGTGAGGAGAAAGCATTTCCACTTGATTTTTGAATAATCCATACTTTTGGAGGTCAAAAAGTCCTCCAGTAGGGAGGTGTGATCTAGGAGGATCTAAGGAATGCTCACAGAGGTCCAGGAGGATCTAAAACACTCATAGAGGTCCTATGGGATCCATAAATGCTCAAAATTTGATCGTCTCAAATCGTTCTGAAAATGGCATCATTACATAGAGCTTGTCGTCATCTATCTAATGGAACAAACAAAAATTGTCTCAAAATGTTATAAGTGTTCAAAGTTCAGTCAAACCTGGTAAAAGTCAAAGGGAAACAGGAAAAAAAAAGGTGACATGTGTCACCACTACAAGAGTGACACATGGAGCATGGTTATTGGTAGCTAACTAGGCATATTGTACCACTGGGTGGACAATTTATAGGTTGACAAGTGGCACACAAGTGGTCCAATAATTCATTGACAAGTGGCATTGGAGAGCCAATGAGAGGTTGCCATGTGGTAGCCTCCCATTGGCCTATATTGGCAAGATTATGTAAAATTTTGGGAGTCAACAAGGGTTGAACCCGTGACCTCCCAAAGACTTAACATAAGCCTCCCCTACTATCGCTCCATATCATGACGCTTAACCAAACTATGTGTTAAATGTTATTTGAAATTGTATTAAGTTCCATGTGGGGGGGAAAGGGGTCGAGGAATAAGCCCCCAGCCCCTAGTTAATGTACTATTTCATATGACCACAATCCAAACTGCGTAGAGGGGGATAACCATATTATATTCCATATATAACCACTACACCATATATTTCATATGGTTATAACCATATGTAACAAAACTAATGGATATGCCAATGGAAGAGAGGATCGTAGGAAATAGAACTCCTTACCTCCTCTAAACTTAGCCACAGTTCTAACCAACATGCCAAACCATCCATTTATTTTGGAATGCCTCCAAATTTAGAATTAAGTTACAATTTTTGTGGACAAGGGAGTAAGGTCATGGCCTATTTAATGGCATGGATCCCAAAACTTGTACACACATCATGAGGCACACATTCCAATGTTCATGGATTCCAATGAAGGCATGGATTCCGAGGTACAAACTACATTGTTTTGTGTGCTAAGTTTTTGTGTTGCCTGGAAAAGCATGCCATATGGTATATTTTCCACACCTAGGCAAGTTTATACTCGTTGCATTCATTTTTCTGCAAGGATTATGATTATGAAGTTTGTTTTATGATCATAGGTTATTTTTAAAAGTCTTATCTCAGTTTGACATGTATGAGACACATAGTCTTGTTATACGTGTAAAATGGGATTTTCCAGCCCTTGTTCCGAATTTGACCGACTTTATACTCAAAATTCTCATAATCTTGCAAGGAATTCCATGGTAAACTCCTTTTTGTGTTTCAGCAGTGGAATTAAAGAGAATTCAATAAATTGGATTTTTATGCACCATATTGTAATGTAATTGGTATTTTGAGATGATGGAGAACAGTCATGCTTTATAAAGGGACTTTGAAGATGAAGAGATATATGTCATCCATGTATGTAATTTGAGTTCTTTTATTTTCTATTGTATTATCTCATTATTCTTCAAGTTATTCATCAGTATTAATGAAGTTTATGGACAAATAAGCATATTCACTTGTGTTTTTGCAAATAGTCAAGCGATCTTCATTCACCGAATCTGGTCGAATGTTTGTGTATTTTAGAGTTATTTTTACATCTAAGGATTTTTGGATCACTTCTTCAACGTCATTGGTTTGGCATCATACTTCCTCGGCAGAATGTAGTCCCTAATAAACCTTGGCTCTGATGATGATGCTTCTGAAGTCTCCTCAACCTTTGGTGTTTTTGTTTCTTCTCTCGTTCGGGCTTTTTTTGGTGTAAATGGTGTTTCCTTTGGTGGTGCCATCTCTATAATCCGGTTACTAGCGACAATTGCTTTGGCTATGTGTTTTTTCTCAGGCTCTGCAACATGTCTCTAGGATATCTCTTACTCGCATGCAACTCCAACTAACAATGACCAATTTTTTTCAACCCTCCATGGATTTTGTGCCCCTTCATGCATGAATTAAATGTTAAATCCACTAGTTGTACAATCAAAGTCTTCTTTAATGTTGCTTTATTTCAAAATATTTCATTGAATTTATTCTTTGATTTACTAATCTGTTACGATCTCCATTGGATTTTTCCATTTATGACGACGTGTCTCTGTCGTGTGTGGTGATTACGGATTTTGAACCATCATTTCCACTCTTTAATGTTGTTTAACAGTCTTTATTTGTCCTCATCCGCATAGCTTTTCTATATTACCCATTCATTTTCTACACATGCTATGATTTTGCGCTTAATTCACTTCTTCTATGTGGTTTCTTCTATCTGCACAACACTCTCTTCTTATGTGCACTTACTCTTGTTGAAACTTACTTTCCTTTTGTTGTTTTTCCTTTATTTTTCTTTTTCTTTTTCCACTTTTTATTTTTTTTTCCTTCTATAATACACTATTGTAGTACATAGGTTCATGCACAGGTAAGATTAGTGCGTGGACAGTCGGTCGTCCCTATAGAGTTTCATCTAACTTACATTCACCATTCCTCCAAATACTTCACTCTTCAATGTTTCTAGTTGCACATCACCTACTTTTCTCACATACTTGATCATGTATGGACCTAACCAATGCATCATAAACTTCACGAGGTGTTGCATGAATTTTTTATCATATAAAAACACTAAGTCTCCCACTTGAAATATTTTATGTTTAATATGCCTATCATGCCATGATTTTTCTCTTACCTTCTAGACTTGTTTATGGAATCCTCCGACAAATCTATCTTCCTCAAGTTGTTGCAATTGTGACAATCTTTCCTCTACTATGCTCGAGTCTGAAATATTTGTAATCATTGCAATGCACATGCTTGGCACAATAAATTCCATCGAAATTAATGCTTCTTTCCCATATACCAACCTAAAAGGTGTATGTCCTATCAACTTTTTGCTTATAGTCCTATATGCCCATAATATTGCAGGGATCCTTAAGTCTCAATCATCCCTTCCTACATTGCAGATCTTGGTCAAAGCACTCTCTAAAATTCTATTGAAGGCTTCTACCGTCCCATTTTCCTGAGGGTGATATGGAGTGCTCCTCTGGTGGTGAATTTGGAAATCTGCGGTCAATGTTGCAATCATCTTATTTAGGAAGTGGATTCCTTTATCACTCAATAGAATGTGTGGGCAACCAAATCTTGTAAAGACATTCTCAAACATAAATTATGCAGCAACATACGTGCTACAGTCTACAATCGGTGTTTATTTTTCCCATCTGGTCAAATACTTTATCGCAGTGATTATATACCTAGATCTTGATCTCATGGTTGATGGATTGATCGGCCTAACAAAGTCTATTTCCCATTTCTCAAAATCCTATAGTGTAACTCATGGATGAAAGGGCATCTCATCCCTTCTTGATGGCTTTCCAACCCTTTGATAAACATCACATGCCTCATAATATTCCTTAGCATCATTGTGAAGTGTGGGACACCATATCCCTATGCACAAAATCTTTTGTGCAGACACTTTACCAGTTTAGTTTCCCTCTGAAATACCTTTGTGTGCTTATGATAGTATCAATGGCCTTTCATGCTCTAACACACAACATATTAATATCCCATATGCACCTAACTTGTATAAGTTCCATACAATTAGACGATATTTTATTGTGTTAACCATTGACTGTTCCTTTTATGAAATTGTCATGTTCGGTGGATCCATTCTAGTACTTAATGTTCGCGGTCAATCTGTCACCAGGTGAGAAAAATGGAGACCGCTATGCATGCCCTGTTGGGTTCACCAAGGCAGAACATCTGTGGCAGCAAGGGTTAACAGAGAACAGAAAACAAAATAGAATACAATCTATCTAACAACTGAAAGCAAATAACAATTCGAAAATAAACAAAAACATCAAACATGAGACAAGGGAG
>SNQJ01S0231120.1:0-14223 GCA_010110895.2 Picea sitchensis | reverse complement strand
GTACAGAATAAGGATAAGAATTTTTCTATGTACTAAAAGAAGCCTAGCAACCACCAATATGAGGTCTCTATCAATCTACAACTGATCATTCAAATCAAATGGAAAACTCAACAATCTGACCCTAGGCTATGTATGACAATTCTGAAAATCGGTAACATTATTAATACATGCAATAAACAATGAGAAAATAAATGTGTTGATCCACATAACGCAAAAAATATCAAAATATTTGACTTCATACAAGTTACAACACTAGGAAGAAATCCAGAAGAAAATCATCAATAGGTAGTCTTAAACATTGATGTTAATAAAAGATAATAAAGGATCAGTCAGGTTATAAACATTACAAATTTAAATATTGATCTAGTTATGGGACAATTTTACTGTATAAAACTTGAAAGAGAATATATCAGTGTTCTCACTCTATCCCTAATGCATAATGATATACCAGAATTATCCAGTCATAACCAGAAAAGCAATTTTGATTGGAAGAAATCTGGAATTTTGGTTAAGGATCGATATCTCTGTTTAACGAGTTTCACCAATTTGAGTTGTATATCTGATAGGAACTTTACTCTTTCATTTAAGATTATTTTCAACATGTTACCTTGTCATATAGACTGAAAAAAGAAATGTTGACAATTATACGAATAGAGCAGCCATACAGATCTATTCTTGAAACCATAGATGGCAGTCCTTTGTCTGTATATAGTGGGATAATTTATTAATTACCACTCAATTGAAAAATAAAGATAATCTTTACAAATATTTGAAGAATATAACACACATTACGAGAACTAAACTTAATATACAAGAATTGAAGGAAGAAAAAAAATCAATATGGCCTGATCTACCTGTTCAGTGTGGTTCCCAAAATCATGGTACATTCCAGACATATTGTCATAGTGCATCTGCATAAAAGAAAATTATTTAGCCACATGCCATGAATATCATCAGAAAAATATTTGACAAGAGACAACAGTACAACTAAAAGGCTTGCACATATGAAAGAATCATTGGAATAAAGGATCTCTACAACAGAAACTCTCTTCAGGCCACTTGTTGCGCCAAGAGGCGTTCTACAGCCCAGAATGGAGGAGATGTTGTCACATACATAACAAAAAAAAAAATACTTACATTAAAAAATACAACTCGGCTTTAGAGTAAAAAAAATACAAGTCAGCTTTAGAGTAAACTAGCATAGATCCATATTAACCACGGATCTATCAAGCGCTGAGAGGGATCAAATCTCTCGAGGTGCAAACCTCTTTTCGAGTGTAAAACTTGAGGAAAGGTTTGCACCTCGATAGATTTGATCCCTCTCAGAGCTTGATAGATCCGGGGTTAAAATGGATCTAGGCTGGTTCTAACAACAGAGATAGGAAAGAGGGGAATGGGCCCCCTCAATCATACACTAAGGCAAGAAAGGCTGGACTAGACTATGGGAACGTGACCATAAATGAGGAACTCTAGTATTTCTCGATCAGGAAGAGATCAATAGCATTGCTAATCATACCATTAGTATTGGTTGTCTGGAAAGAAGCAAAGGAGGACCAAAAGATATACACTAAGGCTGAAACTTTCAGGAGAAAAGTTTGTCAACTGAAGGACACATTTTAGTTTGTTGGTCATGTTGAGATTTGGGTACCTTGGAAAGTTGTCCCCTTGTGTTTGTGAGTCACTAAACACAAAGGGGGAGACTATTACCCTTATACCTTTACTTTATGTTCTAATTTCACTTTGACTTTATCACTTGAGCCATAAAGTGAAATTTGTCGCTTAAGTCATAAAGTGACAATCAATTCACAAAGTGGGTGAATTAATAGACATAAAGCAAACTATGGAAACTTAAGTAAAGTGGGTTTCTAAGTGAGATTTATGAGAAGTGATCTCACCCATTGATTAGACTTGGCTAGATCTAATCTAAGCCATTGATATTTTAGGGTTTGGCCTAAGGAAGGCTAAAGGAGGCAAAAGGGTAAGGATGAGGCTCATTCTTCACTTGATCACTTGAGAGATTTGGGTGAGGAGAAGAGGAGTGAAAGAGAGGAAGAGATGAGACAAGGGTTTGAAGAGAGGAAGAGAGGAGGCACACTTGAAAAAAGGGCGTACTAAGCTTTGGTAGAGGGCGCACTTGAGAGGAGGGTGCACTAAGGCTTGGAGAGGCGCACTTGAGGTGTGGGTGCACATTGTTTGAGGAGGGCACCATGAATGGTGAGCTTGTGTTGTAGAGGAAGAGCGCACCAAGGTTTGGGGGTGCACTTCATCAACAAGTTCTTCAAGCAAGGCAAGGGCGCAAGGAGGGCGTCATTCTTCATCTTCTAGCAGGCATATTTGAGAGAGGGCGCACATGTTCAAAAGGGGCGCCGACTTCAAGGGATCTCTTGGCTTAGCTTGTGAGGAGCAAGCATTTTGTATTAGGTTCCATTGTTATATTTTCTCATTGTAGCATTTGCTTGAGATAACCATATATACATCTCTTTCTTACTGGTTTTCCCCATGGGGGTTTTTCCAAGGTCATGTTGACCAAAAATTACATGTGTTCATTTGTCACGTTTGCTTAGTAGTTTCAGTTGTAGGTTGTTAAAGATCCTAGAGGTTTGTTTGATGTTTTATGGTATATGTATGAGCTAATCTTGGACGGCATAAACCCATTGTTTAACCCATGCAAGGAGCAGCCATAAAAGAGCATCAAACCAAAGATTTGTGGGCAGATTCAAAGAGAAAATTATCAGACTTGGTGGCTGTCATAAAACAGCAGAAAAACAGTCTTAAGATTTGTTGTTATGGACAGCAAGTTGACTGTCCTATGACAGTGGTAAAAACAGTTTGATAAAACTTGAAATAAGTGCCCAACAAGAGGTCAAATGACAGGCCTGTTGGGCAGCCCATAGAACCTCCGAAAATCTTCATGGTATCAGAGACAAAGGGCTAAGTGTTGGCTGAATTTTGGAGAAGACAGTGGGAGTGTCTTGTGGGGTAAAGATCAAATCTGTTGGCTGTTTTTGGACAGCAAGTATACTGTCCAAAACAGTGAGAAAAAATCAGATTCGAAAGTGCCTCTTATTAATGCCTACTGGGCAGATTTACACAGGTTGGAAGCCTCATTTTCACACTTGTGATTGGTGTATTGGAGGCTGGTTTCTTTTGTTCAGATCAGATTAGTTTTTGGTAGCAGTGGGCAGCCATGTCAATGGCAGGATTGAGGGTGGACGATAGGCTAGCAGGGGTTGGCAACTGGTCTCCTTGGAAGCCCAGAATTGTTTTGATATAGGAGGAACTAGAGTTATAGGACATTGTATCTACCCCAATGGCTCTTCCTCATGTTACTGATCCTGTATTGATGGCAGAGTTCAGGGAGAGGAATATCAAGGCAATGAGAACTATCCATGATGCGGTAAAAGACCATATCATACCTCATATGTCTGGTAAGGCGTTTGCTCATGAGATGAGGGCCTTTTTGACCACCTATTTCAACTAAGGGTCAACTCCATGTTCCATGAAGATATGTACCTATGGGTACAACCATTTTAGAGATTTTTTCTCAAACAGGGCAAATTTTTCCCCCGGCATGCTTTTCAATGTAACCGGAATTTCCACTCCCCTGCATGGGATAATAATGTACTGGGTCTACATGGATCATAGTTTAGGTCAGTTGCCTAGGACTTCATCATTAGAGGAGTCCCTTTCACTGAGTGTTTTTTTTCCTCGGATGATTGATTTGGCCTAACTAGCCTTATTAATTTCCCTTGAGTTTTTCACTCCCACAATAATTCTACAAAGTGGTGAAAGGCGTTCTAATGATCGAGCCCATGGGGTAACTAAGGTCTAGGAGTGTTGTAAATAACCATGCTAGACATTTCCTAGAATCTTGCGGAATTCCATTTAGTTTTGATAGGATTTTTTAAATAATTAAAATTCCCGCAAACTGGAGATTTTTAATTATTTTTTATGTAAAATGTAAAAAAGTGGTCCTTGGGGATTTTGTATAGGGGTACGAGTACTCAAATCAAATGGCTCATGAGCCCCAAAACCCTTGGACCAAGTCTTAGCTCATTTGGAGAAGTTTTGCTAGGCCATTGTCCATGAGGAGTCTAAGTCGGTCAAAAATCAGCATGTAATTGACTTAATTAAAATAGCCAAATTTTGTAAAAGTCTTTCTGTTCTAAGGCTTTTGCGACCATTGTTTTGATCAAAAAGTTCTTTTGGATTTATCGCATAGGTTTTTTGTAAAAGTCACTAAAGTCATGAGAGAGAGTGGTAAAAGTGTCCCAAATGCTTTTCCTGAGTTGGGAAAATGATTTCCAACTTAGAAAGACCCCATTTTCTTAGCCCACAACCCACATTGACCATCTCCTTAGAAGAGGGGTGCCCCCCTTTGTTCAATATTTCATGAAAAATTAAAAATACTTCATGGGGGGGCCCAAAACTTTGGTACAACCCCCCATTCATCCCCACTACACTTTTAATTAATAGGGAAGGTGGTTTCCCCCTTCCCCACTCATCCCTCAACCCTCACCCTCCTCTCTTGACCCAAAAGTGCGCCCCCCTTGATGAGACCCTCTTCCATTGGATGGGTGCTACTTGGAGCTCATCCAAGTGGGCTCTCTCCTCATCTTCTCCTATAAATTGGACCCTCTCCTCCTCATTATCACATCTATTCTCATAGCAAGTCTACTATACCAAAATTTCTCCTCTCCTCTCCCTCTCTCTCTCATGCTCTCATGTGCAAATCTTGCTACAAGTATTTGTAGCAACATTTTGGTGGATAATAAAGGAAGCTTTGGAGAATCTATGGTGTTCATTGGGAGTCTTCTTGGTGTCTTCTTGGTGTCTTCATTGTGTTCTTGTGAGGTGATACATTTCCATTTCATTTTTGCATTTTGCTTTCACTAGTTCTACTTGGAGACTCGCACAAAGTATTTTGATTGGGTGATATTAATAGTAGTATTTCTATTGATCTTGTGGTAGTTTCTTATTAAGTTTGCAAAGTATTTTACAAGATTTTTGGATGCTCTTGTTAGAAAGTAATGGATGTGCTCGTTTAACCATAGACAATATAGCAATATTGTCACCCAACCATAGGCCGGAGCCACCCCCATGCACCTTAACCTTGACAGAGAATCATTCCAGAAGCAAACCCTAGGCTAGATAGCCAAACAAAGGTGGCGCACCTTTCTCCAAGGATGGCATACCAAGCAAGAGTAACAAGAGTTGATCAAAGAGTCCAACCCATAACCAAGAGAGAGTCCAAGACAAAACCGAAATCTGCTAGTTGCAGCAGCTACAACAGCAACTCTTCTCCAAACTTGTGCACAAACTGGCCAACTACAGTGCACACAAGTGTGCTTTTGCAGTTCTGAGAGTACTTGCCAGAATGAAGACTGGCCTCCTGTATTTATACTATTTCTGGCAGACTGCCTGGGCCGACTTCTCATTCTGGGTGCCAATTTACTTAGTATATAACATTTTCTTTAGCTGACTTCTTCTCTTGGAGGCTAATAACCTAATACAAATTATCCTCTTGAGCCGACTTGTCTTCTAGGGTTATTAGCCAACTAAATAGGGTTTCTTCTTGCTTCCCGGAATATTATATTCTCGTCAGGTTTACACGTGGAGGTAAATACCTCCCGTAGCTACCATAATATCAACACTCGCTCCTAGCTAGGGAGGTATTGAAGGTAATGGCCTTGAGCACAAACATACCATTCACACAGTAGCATCAACATAGTCGTATAGACTATCTCATGATTAGATCATGAGCACCATCATCACTATCAGTGTCATCAGCTACATCATCTCTCAAAACCATACTCCATCTGAGTAATCAGACATGATGTTGGATAAGTCACTCACTCCACAAAGTGACACGAGCCATTCTTCTAATCCGGACATATGTCCTAGAAGAATAAATGTCCTGGACCATTTTCTGTCTGGGGAATCTCTGTCCATTGATTATCCATCTAGCTGATAATCATTTCCAACAAAACTGATAGTTTTCAAGGCAATCGAAACAATGTCATTCAATAGAACACAACTGTGTCTATCCGTAGTAGTACACAACTACAATCCAGTGGTACACTGCCACACCAAGTAGCACACAGATACTTGATCAGTGACATATAGTCACAATCAGTGGAACACATCCACCACAGTAGTATACATCTACTGTCCGAAGACATACAGTCTCCATAACAATCATATCATCTGATATCAACCTACACAAAAAACATTGTTATGATATAAACTAAATCATTTGGGCCATTCCTCCACTCACATCTATGAGATCTGGAAGAGTATCTGCCCTCAGAAGGTAAAACATCAATGATGAGCTATCTGGACTATTCTTCTCAAGCAAGGAAGAATAAATGTCCTAATTTCTGAGCCTGGACCATTCACCTATCTAGGCCATTCCTCCGGCACTAAACAAAGTGCAACCTGGAGAGAATGAGTCTGCCCTAGGGAATACATGTCCCTAATTGCTAAACTCGGACCATTCACCTATCTGGGCCATTCCTCTGGCACTAAACAAAGTGCAACCTGGAGAGAATGAATCTACCCTAGGGAATGACTCTCCTGCACCAACCTCCAAAATGGACCATTCTTCGAAACTGCTCACAACTGTGAGCTTCGAAAGAATGATTGTTTGGCAAGGCAAACCAGTCTTCTTGACCACTACTGAGAGTGACCGTCGAGAAGAGAGATTGTCCTAGACCATTCCCCCACATTGGCCACAAGGGGAATCGTTGTCTATGGTACATCAACAATCCATCGAACCATTTTCTTACGAAAATGACCATTCGATCTAGACCATTTTCCGAACTGGAAAATACCTGTCCGTCAGAAATCTCAAACCACTTTCCAAACTGGAAAGGATTTGCTCATCCTGGACCATTTTTCGAACTTGAAAAATGATTGTCCATGAATCAATAACACATCAGTGCTCCCTCCCAACCTGGGAGTCATCTCTTCCTTTTTCAATAAGGAAGTCGTCTCCACAAGCTCCAGCTTGAGAACGCAAACTCTTTCATCTTGGACAGAGGCTTTACCAAAATGTTTGCTTATCTGCTCATCTGTGAAGATATATATTGGAGAACCACTTTCTCTTTTCTGGACTTCATCATAGAGAATGTAATGGTTGATCTCAATGTACTTCGGTCTTTCTGGAACAGTGGTTTTTTGAAGGCTTCATATAGCTCTGATCATTACAGTATATCATAGTTGAATTTAGCTCTTTTGTTTCCTGCTAGCTCATAACATCATGGCAAGACTCAAACTGGAACATATCCATGTGGCACTTCTTCTGTCATCATGAGAGTTTGTCATGGATTAGCAATCCATCATCCTGGACTTATGAGTAACCATTCTAATTTTTATCATAGAAGGTTTTCAACACGCTTATGCTGTGCATGAGAAGCTTTGCACCAAGTTGTTTGAATCCATACCAAATCTTCTTCCACCAAGTATAGTTTCCTTGTTTCTTTGTCGCAGGCAGGTACACTTTCTTGGTTATTACTATCTTTATTGGCTAATTAGCCGGGACTTTCTGATCGATGGTGACTTGTGAGGGGAAATATTATACTTAGCCTTCAAATCTTTGCCTTCTCAAAACCCCAGGTCACCGAGGATGTCTCCCCTGGGCCTACCACCCTAAACGGAAAGAGCTATCCCATTGAGGTGACAGTGGTGGGATAGTCTCAGTTGCGCCAGTTTGTCTTTCTTTCATCCATCCTTTACCTTAACTACAAATTGTGCGATAACAACCACCAGAATCTGTCTCCATCTCATCAGCTACCATAGTTGCTCCCTCTATACTACAAGTCTTTGCTCCCTCTGAACATGAAGCCACTACTCCCACTACACTGGAAGCCTCTTCTGCTACCTCTGTTGTACCACAAACTGAAGACATGCTCCTAGGTGACTGCACAGGCTCCTGAGCATCCATCTCTGTCGACTCATGCCTGTTGAGTCCTCTAAGAGTCCCAGAAGAGGACTGAGTCCTCGGTATCAACTCTCTCTCCCGTGCTACCTGCTCACTCTCCGACACAGAATCTGAGTCCAAAAATCCATTAGACCCCAACACAGTTTGACCCAACAACCTGTACAGGTCCTCATACTCGACACCAAGCATCATTGTTGTGTCTGCAGTTTCTCCCACGAGATATAAAAACACATGTCCACCATAGAAGACAACTCCAAATCCACTCACATCCAAAGCTGACACTAAGAGCAAATTAACAGTCAACTCTGGAATATATAATACCTCGGAAACCTTCAAAAAACATCCTAACTCTAGTTGGAATCTCACCCTTCCAAACCCCTTTACTGCAAGTTGTGGGTCGGCTCCATAATTCACTCTGCAGTCTGAGTCTATCTCTGTAAGATCGAGGAAAACTAACCTCAACCCAGTCATGTGCCGAGAAGCTCCACTGTCCACAAACCACGACTCAATGTCCTCAAACGCTAGGCACCCACTGCCCACGGGACCAGTCATGAGAGAGAACTCTTCATATCTGTCAGCAAACTCTACAATCTCTATTGAAGTTGACACCTCTGGTTTCGACTTCTTCTTCTTCTTCTTCGAACATTGACTAGCATAGTGGCCAGTCTTGTGACATGCAAAGCATCTCACCTTACTCATGTCCTTCTTCTTCTCATTGCTCTTTACCACAAGAGAAACGTTCTTGTCATCTGCACCATCCATTGCCTTTTCCTCAAACCCCTCCCGGATCTCCTCCTGCATAAAATCATCCCACAACCTGCTCCAGTCAGCGAGCTTCTCTCTCCCCACCACACACTTGACGAAAACCTCCCACTCCTTGGTGAAGCCTTTGAGGGCTATCCACATCAACTCTGAGTCAGGAATGACTTCTCCAACAACTGCCAACTCGTCTTTCACCTGTGCAACCCGGGAGAGGTAGGTGGCCACATTCTCTCCTTTTGCCATCCTACCACTATGGAGCTTGTCTCGGAGAGCCATTTTTCGGTTCTCGTTCTTTGCCTCATACAAACTTTTCAATGCATCCCACATTTCTTTGGATGTCTTCTTCTCAGCCAAGTGTGGAATAAGGTGGTCTTTGACCCCGTCCAAGATGATTCTCTGAGTCTTGGCTTCCTTCACCTCATGAACATCAAGAACTATCGGATTTGAAGCAGGTATAGGCACAATGGTGTTTGCAAACGACCACAATTTGTTCTCCTTGAGAACACTGTTGATTCTAACCTTCAACTGCAGGTAGTTGGAGATCCCCTCCAACCTATGTTCAAACCTGATGTTGGAAGTCATCTTTGTCCACCTAACAAAGAACCTTTTCTCCCTTCTTCAAGCTAATGCTCTAGCAAATGACTTGTTGTCCCAAGTGCCAAAGCTGCCTACTGAACTTCAGAGCACCTGCTCTGATACCATGTTGAAATACATCTTATTTCAGTATCAAACTTAGACTAATTTAGATTTCAGCCTCCTACAAAGATCCAACAGCCATGCAACTGTACTTTATGGACAGAAATACTAATAGACTAGTTCTGAAATAAAATAGCAGCGGAAATAATGTATGAACAGCAAACAATAACCCTCATTTGGCACAAAAATCTGAGCATAAACACATGAAGAATAACTCAGAAAATAGGACAGATTTGAGTTAGAATGTTTCTTTATTCAGCTTAAGGAAAAATTATCAGTCTATATTCAGCATTAATACCCTGTACAATCACCCTATCTGAGCAAAAATACCATATATTTC
Source organism: Picea sitchensis (assembly GCA_010110895.2). NCBI lineage: Eukaryota > Viridiplantae > Streptophyta > Pinopsida > Pinales > Pinaceae > Picea > Picea sitchensis. Next base: position 4,483 of record SNQJ01S0231120.1, on the reverse strand, counting down.
CTTAGCAACACAGTCTGAAATCAAAAATTGAATTCCAGTACAACCTGTACGGACTGTACAGTGACTAACAGCAGAAATATCTCTTGATTTTCGTGCCCAAAAAAAGTAAACATCTGTACCTCACTGTAAGGATTGATTAGCAGCAGATAAACACCTAGAAATCCATGCCAATACCCAGCAGAAATTTTTGTGTTGGTCTATAGCTACAAAACCAGCTAACTATGTTGTACAGCCTCCTCTAATGATGAAATTGTCTAGAAGTGCATGCCAATCCTCCTAAGGATGCGTGCCAACTTCTTCCTACTGAAACTCTTTCCCTCCAAGCTAGGAAACCCTCTTGGGATGTGTGCCCCTTCACCTTCCCACAACCTCTCCTGGAAAGTGTGCCCTCCTTCTCCTAATGAGCTTCCTTTTAATGAAATTTAAAATGTAATTTCCCTAACCCTTGGTCTTCCAATGAGATTGACGATCAAGATTAGATCTTGCCCTCATGAGATCAACGGTCATGACTTAATCATTTGTTGAGGTCACTTAAGTCATTAAAGTGACCCATAACATCATAAAGTCACTTTTACATTAAAAAATTAAAAGACCCAACTTTAAACAATCACTTTATAAAGTTACGTTATAAAAACGTATTATAAAGTTACTAGGAGAAAGTGTGTTTGGTCACTTCCGCATGCTGAGCGCTGCCAATGCAAAAGTACCTCCAAGCTACCAAATTTCAACAGTTTTCTTTGTTTTTTCCATTCTATTATCATTGTGCTAACTCTGCAGGATCCCTCCAAGTGTGCTAGATCAACTCTTCCCACCGTTTTGGACTGCTTTACACGCTGTCCAAGGCAAAACAGCTCGCTGATTTTTGAGATTTCAAATCTTAAATCAGCCACAATAGCGCTTCATTGTGCCCATGGACTCCCCCCAGAGGCTAGCAAGGCCTACCCTAAACGGAGAGGGGTTTAGCGCGTGACATCTGGGGCTATTTCTCCTATAATTAGCCAAGTTTTTACCGCTGTCATAACAGGTTTATCAGATCAGATTGGAGGGTAGAAATTTTTGCTAACAAGACCAAGACCTGATCTTTAGAAGGAACACGAAGAATGACCTAATTTTCCCTTTCATAGCATATCATCGTGCAGTTAGGCATCCAACTTATATGTCCCTTGGACATATTCTAAGAAGGTATCCTCAAGAGACATGCTCATTAGTTGAGTTGGAACAATAGTTTGACCCAATGATTCATTTAGATGCCATATCTGAGAATCATAGCACACTAGTTGATATCCACCCAGGGAAAACCTTGAATGTTAACTCCAAACTAGGACCTTCTCAACAAAATCAACTCATCAAAATGTTGCAAAAGCACAGTAGTGCCTTTACCTGGGATTATACTAACATGAAAGAGGTTCATCCTAATTTATGTACTCATCATATATATATGTATGAAGGACCATTCCCGACCTGTCAGGAAACCCCAACGAAGAATGAATCTGGCTTTGAGGGACATAGTGGAGGAACTGCAAAATTTAGTCAATGTAAACTTCATTTTACCCTTTGTGATTGTGCCAAAGAAGAACGGGAAGTGGCATGTGTGTATTGACTACAAATAACTAAATAAGGCCACTTTAAAAGATTACTTTCATTTGCCATTCATTGATCAAGTCCTAGACGCATTGGCAGGCAAGAATTTTTTCTCTTTTCTTGATGGATTCAACAGTTATAACCAAATTCAAATTGCCCCTGAAGACCACAAAAAGACTACCTTCACCTATCCCTAGGGAACCTATGCCTATCGAGTATTACCAATTGGATTGTGCAATGCCCCTGCCACTTTCTAGAGGGCAGTCCTCGAAATCTTTTGCGACTTGATTCATGACTATGTAGAGATATACATGGATGATTTTACAGTTTATGGGAACACTTTTGAAGTAACCTTGAACAATCTTGAAAAAGTCCTAGTCAGATGTTACGAAATGAATCTTTCCCTCAACAATGAAAAATGTCACTTGCTTTTTACTGAAGGGATTATTTTGGGTCATCATATATCACCTACAGGGATTAGAGTGCACCCTACAAAGATAGAGGTAATCTTAAAGCTTCCAATCCCTACTACTCAAAAGGATGTTCATAGTTTCCTAGGGCATGCAAAATACTATCGAAGGTTTATTGAAAATTTTACTAAGATAGCGTCATCTTTGTTTCAACTACCCTCAAAAGCTGCAAAATTTTGTTAGACAGCCCAAAGCCAAATAGCCTTCAAAGCTTTGAAAGAAAAGTTGTCAATTAAACCAATACATCGGATTCCAAACTGGGATTTGTCTTTCCACATTTCCATAGATGCTACGAATACAAGTATTGGAGATGTATTGGGACAAAAAGAAGAATAGAGGCCTTATGCCATTTACGACGTCAGTAAGAATCTCACTCCAACAAAGCAGAACTATACAGTGACTGAGAAAGAATTTCATGTTGTTGTCCATGCTATTAATAAATTATGTCATTATTGTTAAATTTCGCAGCATAGACGGTCATTCTTCAATGAGAGGCCATATGGGCCACCCTGAGGCTAGCCATGGAGATTTGGAGAATCAACCAGTCTTGTGAGGTATTGACAAAATCCAGGGGGAATGTACAACCTCTCTGAGTCAAACCAAAAGTCAGGACGAACGAGATGCTATGCAAGCCTAATGCAAAATTCAGGGGGAACATACAACCTCTGTGAGCATAGACAGTCTAGTGCAAAAGTCAGGGGGAACATACAACCTCTATGAGCATAGACAGACTAGTGCAAAAGTCAGGGGGAAGGTACAACCTCTGTGAGCCTAGTCAATCCTTGTGAGCCATGAGCAAAAGTCAAGGCATCTAGCAAAAGTTAGGTTGAACGTAAAATTCCTATGACCTAGAAACAAACAATCTTCCTAATATTGCAAATGATGTAAATGTATTGATCTAGTGTGTTGGCACGTGTAACACCTTCCACCATGAAGAAATTTGAATTAACTTGTAAAGAGTCAAGTTGTAAGAAGTCAAAGTTGCATGTCTAGGTCAAAGTCAAAGTTGTCAAGCTTGTCGCATGTCGCATGTTGCATGCATGCATGTCATGTGCATGCTAAGGAATTCACATGCATCTCATGTCAAGGGTGAGTTCCTAACTGAAGTGGGAAGTTCAATTCTAATTTTGGCTGCTGAGTTAATGGTCAGTTCTAATTATGATGGATGAGTTAACTTCAGCATGCTCTCATGCCTCTAATTCGAGCCCCCTCCTCTTCCTCTCCACTCCTATATAAGCAAGAGGTTGAACCTCTTTTCAACACACAAGTAATTCAACGTGAGGAAGAAAGGCAGTGAGTGTTTTAGTGCTGGTATATATATCAGAGTAGATGGCAGCAAGTGTTATATACAGTGTTGTCATATATATCAGTATATTCAGGCAGTGAATGCTTGCTTGTAGGGTTGGTGTATATCAGTATAAACAAGCAGCAAGTGTATGTTTACAGTGCTGGTATTTATCAGTACAGAAAGGCAGCATATATCAGCCTACGGGAGGCTGCTATAACAGTCCACAACAGGGCTGCATTTTCAGACCAATAGCAGGCAGCCATATCAGTCCAAAAACAGGCTCCTATAACAGAGTTTATAACAGCAAGGTTTCTCAGTAGGAGACAGTCAGATCAGAGTCGTTGGCAAGATCTTTAAGAGCAGAATTTCATGGTGGAAAATTTGTAAGTGGTCATACATTATTAATGTAATAAAAGGAGATTATTTGCTGGGGGTTTTCTCCCTATATAGGGTTTCCACAGGGTACATGTGTTGTGATCTTGCATGCTGGTAATTTCTTATGATTATTGTTGTTCTAATTTCTGAATGATGTCAAGCTAAGTTCTAAGTACAATCAGAATTTTAAAGAAGTACTTACAGTTTAATATCAAGCTCAAAATCTAACATGGTATCATAGCTTAGGGTGTGATCAGCGTGTTGAAGTGCAGCAGCAGGGTACACACAGATCCAAGCGAGCTTGATTAAGTTTCCAGCATAACGTCCATGGCATCCTCCATTTCAGTCGGGAGGATAGGCTCGAAGGAGCTGCCAACTTCAATGTGTGGAAGCTCCGGATAACAAATATCTTGCAGGAGCATGATCTTGAGCAGCATGTGACCACAGTGGTGGAGAAACCCACCACTAACACAGGAAGAGCGGCCTTCAAGAAGAGTCAAGCAAAGGCCAAGCGAATCATCTTTGACTCAGTCAAATACAGTTTAATGCCAACGATAACTTCGTTAATGACTGCCAAGGATTGTATGGATACCTTGGTGAATCTGTATGAGAAATGGGCTCCAAGTCAGAAGAGGACACTTAAGCACAAGCTTAAGTATTTGAAGATGCAGAAAGGTGAATCAGTAGCATCTTTTTGTTCCAATATAGCCCAGGTCAGAGATCAGATTTTGGTCACAAGTGTCACAGTTGACAATGATGACTTAGTGCA
>SNQJ01S0231119.1:0-14223 GCA_010110895.2 Picea sitchensis | reverse complement strand
ACAAAGTTTCTAGAAGGGGAATCTTCTAGAATGTGAGGTGGCATCCGTATGGTTGTGATCCTACTGGTTTCTCTGATTTGGTGGGATCATCCTCATCCTTTTAACCACTTCACCTTCTCCTATATAATCATGGGCTTCTCATGGAAAAGGTTAAGCAAGAAGAAGTAAGATTAAGCAAAGAATTGATGAAAGAATAGGCTGAATACTGTGTGAAGAATCCTAATCTTATTTATGCTTGAGGCCTTTGTTTGTCCATCAAGCTCTTGTGGATTATCTTCATGCAAATTGCAGAGCAAGTGTATGTGTGTGTTGGAAAAAAGTACCACTAAAAGGGAACTTGCGACATCAAGGAAATTCGGTTGTATCTTCTACTTTTCATTAATATAATATGGTGGCTTGTCTCTTTCCCATAAAACTATTAGTGTTTTATTACATGACTCCTTGATCACATGTTTAGGTTGTCATTGAATTCTACTATTGCTGCTTTCACATTGGTTGATTTATGTTGTCACATATATGATTCTACAAGAGCATTGGAGTGAAGCAGGAACAACAAAGATATAAGGAAACGATTCATAATATATGTTATCTATTCCTCTTTGTATAGTAAACTCAATGATTTCAACTTAGGGAAAGCATCTTGTTCCGTCTTGTTTTGTTCTAGATCCAGGTGGAACTAGGGGGATCAATTCATGTCCGCATCTAACAATTTACCCAAAAATAGAGCCCAAAAGGCATCTTGGCATACATGAATGTACCCCAAGGTGTTGTAAAGGTTGTATTATCTTGGTCATCAGGATGCACCACAGTTTGGTTATATCTAGAAAAGCCATAAAGAATTGACATTTTTTGTGATCCAACCACCTTCTGCAGAATGTAATCCATCTTGGGAAGAGGATAGTTGTATTTGAGGGAAACCCTGTTTAGATTTCGAAAGTATATACACAACCTGATTTCACCACTTTTCTTTCTGACAGGAACTAAGTTATCCAACCATTTAGAGAAACTTAAAGACACTGTAATATTAGCATCAAACAACTTTTTTACCTCTTTCTCAATTAATGATAGCAGTAAGGGATTAATATTTCTCAATTAGGTTTGTGATCATCTTTTATTGGAATTACATGTTGAATCACCTTAATGTAATAACCCTTCAAATATTCATAGCTCCAGGAAAAAACATCTAGTATATCCTTCATTAGGTTGATATATCTTTTCCTGATTTCTAGACTGAGTGTCTTGGAAAATTTGATGATTTTTGGATCTTCCTAAGTCCCAATGTTACATTACTCTATGTCTTCATCATTTGCAGTGACCTTGGGATTTCTTGCCACATATTTATTGTCAAATTGTTTTTCCAATGGGAACAAACCCTTGGGAATGCTATTTTTTTGAACTGAACAATATCTCTACCAAAAATCTGATGTTGGAAACAATCATTATTTGAGAACATGGTTGTATCTTTTTCCTAATCACAACAATCCTCATCATCAATATTGAGTTGAAAAATTCATCATCCATTTGGAGAAATATTACCACCTGCTTGTCATCCTAAAAAATATGCCAATAATTGATGTCGTCAGGTACTGTTGGTCTGTGCTTGACTTCAATTTCATATTTTCTATTAGGAAAGATAGGAATCTTGAACACAAAGGCTAAAGTGGCTAATGCATCAACAATTAGATTTTGTCCTCTTGGAGTCACTGAGAGGTTATATTCTGTAAAACTTTCAAGTATGTCAAGAACTATATTTCTATATTCCCTTACCCTAGGATGATTTGACTGATAAATTCCCTTAACTTGATTTATGACAAGCTCAGAATCCCCATGTACAACTATTATTTTTGCACCCAATTCTTTCAAAGTGTTCAAAACCAAAATAAATTCCTCATATTCAACCATGTTATTTGTGCAGTCAAAAGAAAATTTGTAAGAGAAAAGTTTTGACCTTGTTCTAGGAGGAATTATCCAAACACCTACTCCAACTCCCTCTTTTCTAGCATCTCCATCAAAATTCATATTCCTCATCTCATCATTTTCTCTATTTCATTGGTCTAAAATTTTCCCTGCTTGATTATCAACCTCACCTCCCACAAGAAACTCAAAAGTATTTGGCTCTTCTTCTTGAAATCATAGGTCATTGTAGAAAATTGAAGAACCAACCTTAGTGTCAACAGAATAAATAGGATGATTGTTTGGTTTACTTTTGGTACTGACCATGTATTTTAGTAGTACTTCTCTGTACAGTCTCCTTTCTTGGTGAAACACTGGTATAGTTTCATAAGACATATCCATCTGTAGAGTACCTTTCAACTTTGAATCCCATGATCTTAACAAAAGCATGCCAAAATTTGGAGGGATGTCAACAACAACTACATCCAGGATCAGATTCTTTGATGGAATTTGAGATAGAGACACAAACAGATCTTTGATTAAACCCAAAGATTTTACCTTCCTTGAATCAAAAGAGAAAATATCTTTGTAAGGCCTAGTGATGTCCAAACCTAGTTCATCCATGATTAATTTTGGCATCAAATTATGAGATGATCCTAAATATAACATTGCATTGTGTAAGGTCATATCATGAACTTTAAGGATGACATGGAAAGGAGGTATATCACCATCATCACCAGTTTCTTCCACTTGATCATTATAACCCTAATTTGCACCAGACATGCATACCTGGCATCATGCCATGTCATTTTCCATTTTTTCCAAGCCACTACTGAACAACTCTCCTAAAAATCATCATTTTGAAGGCATACATTCCCTGCACCACTATTTCACGTGTGTATACGCTAAATGACCCACTATAGCCCATGTATATTAAAAAAGCACAAAAAATAGAAAGTTGCAGACGAAATGCAAATTTTCGGGTAATTGCCTAAACCGTTTGACCACTCATAGCCGGTCACTCAACCGGATAACTACCCTCTTCTAGCCTATAAAAAAAGAGGTGACGCAGACCCCCAACCCTCAGGCCGAGATCTGCACAGGATCGTTGTAATCTCCTTGAGCCGAAGCGGCTCCTTCGGTTCTTCATTGAAACCTTCAACGAATCCGATCCACAGGTCCTTTGGAAACCCCACCTGTCCGAACGAGCACTAGGTGCGAGCTTCACCCTCACATGACCACAACTGGGCCTTGGTGCAAGTGCCTTTCACAGCTCACAACTCGCGAGTTCATGGGTCGAAGACCCTTGAATCCTCTTTTCCAAACTCCCGATACTCGAGATGACGATAAGGGTATACCTCCCTTCTCATTAGCGCTTCTTCAAGCGACAACCGACTAGAGCCTAACTCTAGCGGCTCTCGCCTTGCGACTTCGATAGTTGGAGTGTTGATTCCTCCTACTCCTCCCTTGCAAATCCGCGAATCGCAATAAGTCAACGATGGGTTGAATCCCCTTTCACAAACCGACTGCGTGTCCACCACGCCACCACTTCTACCTCTCTGCGGGTGTTTTATTGTTACGCCATCTTTCAACCACACGGTTCCCACCAAGCGAATGTGCCATGTGTTGCAAGAGCCCTCACAACTCGCAAGCTCATGAATTCTACAGTAAAGGTTTTGTTTAAACCCCAAACTCGAGGATCGATACTGTTTTGAAGTTACGATCGAGCGGACCCTGTAGCTTGGATCCAATGGTCTAGATTTCCTTCCCTATTCCTCACAACTTGGAACTTTGTGGAAACAAAGAAATTTAATTACGGACTCCAAACTCATGAACCCTGAGTTCACGATATGATTCAACGACATGGGTTGATATGAGATCAACAACTCACGTTCATTCTTGATGCTAGGGTGTTGAGTTCTTCCAACTCCTAACCACATTACAACTTCAGCACAGATCCTACGGTCCTCGTAGTTTCGTGAGTTCTCCACGGATAATTACCGCTTGATTCACGCTTCAATGACTTCTTCTTAAATGGCAGAATGTTCTCCTTATGAACTTAACTTTTATACGATGGCTTCAATCCTTGTCTCCCTTTGAACTTTTCAAAGGTACTAACCCTCTCGATCTTTCACTTTCAAACTCAAGGCTTCCAAAAGGTTTCCTTCTCGCACTCCTTGCAGCAAACTTTCAAATAACTCCTAGTTATTTGAGTCTTCGACCCTATTCCCTCTTTGCAATAGTGGTCCTTCAACTTTTCCCTTAGTTGATAAATTCTAGGTTTCAACCAACGTACAACTGCTGCGGCTCACGATTCGTCACTGATATTTATCTTGGTATGAGAGAAAAATGGCATCTCTTACTTCGAGATAAAACCTAATTCTTTTCAATGCACCTTGGAAACTTTTCCTTTGCACTCATTGCGGGGATCTCGAGGAAGAGAGAAACGGTGAAACTCATTCTCCTTCTCTCGGACTTCACATACTTAACATGAAATCACACATTCAACACAACATTGAAACAAATGCATAAATAGAACGAATAAAACAACTGTAAACCATGCCATTCAACAAATTTAAATAGTAAGCATCATAACACTATGAAAGTGAGTCAAAGATTCATATATTAACTCAAACGCTCCTGTACATGGGTTCTCCTCTATAGCTCTTTGCTACAATACTCAATGTTGATAATTTTACAAAAGATACAATAATACAAAGAGTGAGGGGGTGTCTGTATCTATTTTCCCTCCTACCCTTCTAAACTATCTAATCTAACATCCATATCTACCTACTTTACATTAAACAGACTTAAATTCCTATTACATAAGATAGATGAGAGTAATATCTCCAGATCTATTCCTATATTCAAAACATAAATTCAAGTAAGCTCCTCTAACTATTACATTAATGATTTTGGTTTCAAAATTCAAAACAGTCTTCATAAAAACATGCCCCTTTTCTTCATCCGTGCGTCCAATTGTTTGTTTGGCTAGGCGCGTGCCTTGGCTTTATTCGATGCTCACGCATCATACTCCCTCATGAAAATTTTCATGAACTCCCACTCATGAGCTTTACCATGATCGTCCATGCTTACGGTGTTGCTTCGTCCTCCCAGCGGCATCTTCAATTGGATGTCCTTGCATTTGACCAAGTATTCAAAATACTCTTTATCACAGTCTTTTGCTAACCACTCTTGTTAATTATGAATTTCCATACAGTGGCACTGGCTATAGGCATTTTGTTTGGTCCATTGAATTTCTTCTTGCTCATCCTCTACTCCTACTTCTTTCTGTGGGGTACATGTCTGCAACATTGAATGTCGGTGAGATTCCGACCCCCATCGGGTAATTCAATATCTCTTAATAATGATTTGCCCCAAATTTCTTTATGACCTTACCTGAGTCCAATATTTTTTCATCTTTAGTTTATTATCTGTTCCCCTTGGCAACCTTTCCTTCCTCGGATATTGCAAGAATCGAGGATCACCAACTTCAAATTGAATTTCATACGTGTTGATCTGCTCCACTTGTATTCTTGACTTGAACTCTGCAATCTCTCCTAGATTCAGCTGTGAAGCTCCTTCATTCATTATGCAAAGTCCTCTGCACTAGCATCACGAGAATTCATCTTGTTAGAATCTTTCAATTCAAAACTCCCCTTGGTTGCGTGCGTATGCAATTTGGAATGGAATCTTCTCACGATATTTCTATTAGGTGAATCATTGTAAGAAAATTCTATGGAAGAATGTGATCCCCGAATATGGTGTTAGATCACTAAGCTTCAACTTAGAAAATATCCCAAAGCTCCTATTTACAGCCTCGTCGATCCATCCGTCGAGGATGATGCAAAGATAAAAAGAAAAGGTGTCAGAACTTCTTCCATAAGGTCCTCCATAAATGTCCAACAAACTTGGTATCATGGCAAAAATGATGCTCTTTGGCAAGCCATGAAGTCATCAGACTTCCCTTGAAAATAGGTTCGAAATATGAGTTGCGTCATTGGTTTATGGCATGGTATGAAATGTGCCATTTTTGAAAATCTGTCGACTAATACAAATATTGAATCACATCCTCTTTGTATCCTTGGTAGTCCCAATATAAAATCCATGCTCGCTGCGTCCCTGACCTTTAGGTATGGGTAATGGTTTTATATAACCTTGCGTTCTTCCTTTTTCCCTTTAATAATGTGCTGACAAATCTTGAATTTGTCTACAAATTTCTTGACATCTGTCCTCATCCATACGGCAATAATATGAGAGCCATTCAACTTTGATAGCGTCTTATCATGAACGAAGTGTCCAACCAATCCTCCATATGTTTTCCTATAGCAGAATTCTCCCTCATTGAGCAATTTGGAATACATAGTTTATTTCCCCTAAACAATAATCCATCTGATCGTATATTCATTTCATTGGCTTTTGTCCCTGAGAAGTGGATTCTCAAATGCCTCATATGCTTCCTTAAAATCTGCGTCATCCTTGTACATTTTTTTTTTGAGGTTATCAAAACCCAAAGTCATGACTCTGAATTCCTGCATAAGAAAAAATTTCTTGCTCAAAGCATCAACAACTTTGTTAGCGAGTTCGAAATAGCAATCACAAAGTAAAGTCGCGTAATTCAACCCATTTATCATGTTTTGGTTCAACTTCTCTGTTGGGTCACTAATTGTAAAGTGTGATTATCACTATAGAAAACAAACTCTTTAGGAACAAATAATGTTTCCATTTCTTTAACACTTGTATGTTGCAATTCCTTTCCATATGTGGAAGGTACTTGATCTTCTCTTCATTGAGTTTTCAGCGAAATATGTGACCATCTTGTAGTCTTTGGATGTTCCTCGACTGAAAATCCCTGGCGTCACTGACAGATGTCTTGCTAAAATCGGTAAACGGAGGACCAGCTGTTATTTTCCAAATGAAACATGTCACCACCTATCTTACCTTCTCTCTCAGAATTTTATTGTCCGGAATTTTGTCAACCATGCAGGTCCCACGAAGTGGATGTGCCATGTGTTGCACAAGCCCTAACAACTTGCAATCGCATGACACGCGGCAAAAAAGAGTTTCTTTTAAACCATGAACTCCCGAGACGTGATACTTGTTGGAAGATATCATCCGATGGAGCTCTCGTAGCTCAGATCCAATAGTTTAGATTTCCTTCCCTGTTCCTCGCAACTTGGAACTTCCATAAAACCAAAGAGAATTTGGTGCGGCCTCCAAATTCGAACCAGAATTCGTGATATGCTATGATGACGTGGGTTGAGATGAGATCAATGAATCAAATTGATTCTTGATGTTAGGGTGGAATATTCATCCAACTCCTAACCGCTTTGCAACTTCACTGGATCCCTCGCGGTCTCGCAACCGATTCTCCGCAATTTTGACATTTCGATTCATCCTTCAATAACTTATGCCAACTAAGCCGAATGAATTTTCTCATACAGAACTTAACTTTTATCTGGGTGACTTCCAATCCCGTCCCTTTGAACTTTCAGCTGCACCCAACCCTCGACCTTTCACTTCCGGACAGGCTTCCAAAAGGTTCCTACTTGCACTCCTTGCAACAAACTTTTTAAAGATAATAACTCGGTTGTTGAGTCTTCGACCCTATTCCCTCTTTCCAACAGTGGTCCTTAAAAATTTCCCTTAGTTGATAAATTCAGGGTTTCAACCCGGCGTCGCACACCTTGCGCGATATTCGCCGCGCATACGCTAGTATGAGAGAACAATGAAATGCAATCTCCTATTGATCTTTCTGAGATAAAACCTAGACTCTTGTCAATGCACACCTTACGAATTTTCTTTGCACTCCTTGTAGGAATTCTCCGGGAGAGAAACAATTGAAACTCATTCTCCTTCTCTCGCCGGACTTCACATACTTAACATGAGATCACACATTCAACCGCGGCAGTGAAACAAATGCATAACAAAGAGTATAAACAAAGTGTAAACATACCATTCAACAAAGGTAAACAATAAACATCATAACACCATGAAAGTGAGTCAAAGATTCATATATTATTTGGTAGCTTTTGTACGTGGGTTCTCCTCTACAACTCTCAATGTTGATAATATTACAAAGATACAATAATACAAGAGTGACGGTGTCTATATCCGTTTTCCTCCTACACTTCTGGCTAGTAAATCTCTTAATTCAAATCTGCCTACTTTACATTAAGCAGACTTAAATTCCTATTACATAAGATAGATGAGAGTAATATCTCGGCGGAATCGTTCCTATATTCAAAAACATAAATGCATTGCGGCTCCATCCCAAACTATTACATTAATGCTTTGGACAAAATTAAAATGATCTTCATAAAGCGTGCCCGCACATTCATCGCGTCAGCGTTTCTTTGGTTGGCGTGTGCCTTGGATTTTGTTTGATGCTCTGCATCGAGGTAGAGATCCCCATTTGAAAGAGCGAAGATAATAGCATGAAAACATACCCTTTTTGTATTCCCACCTTTAATATTTTGCAAAAAATACATTTGTGAGGGAGAAGAATATGTAGATCGATTGATTGCCTGAGTTAGAGGAAGTCCAAAACCAGATTCGAGGAGTAGTGTCCAATCTCATTATTGTAAGTTACATTTTTGAGGTTAATAAGAAGAAGTACTTTTCTCGTCCCTCCATATGAGGTGTTTAATATTCAAATATTGATTATATTTTGTTAGAATCTCTAACCCATTAGTTCACATATAAGATGCATGTTTGGGCGGTTCTTTGTTTGTCTCTTGTGAATGAATGTAGGTAGGATTTGGGGAGGGCATTCAAGGAGAAACCGAATGTTAAAAGTTCAACATCAAACGCGGAAGTCAAGGTAGAGTAACTAGATCATTTTACCCTTGTGTTTACAGATGAATAATTGGGTTTATGATGGGATGATGAGGTAGAAGTAGGAGAATTTAAATAGTTATTCTGCGTACATACAAACCCTAAGTGCTAGTCTATAGGGTGATTTCCCACTCACAACAATACAATTAGCGACCATCTTGGGGAAAGATATCTATTTTGGGGAATAATTTTGAGTTCTAACTTTAAAATTGGTTTGATGAAATTTTTCTAGTTTCTGCAAGAATGAGTTTGTAAAGGGATTTCTAGTCTTCCATACAGTACTCCTTCTTTATTATAGACTATTTTCTTTTTGGAACCTGTAAGATTGTATACGTGCCCTACCTTTAACAACCCATGTACATATCGGCTACAGAAGTAATAGATGGCGTGCGTGACCGATGATCTTTTTGTTAGGAGAGACATTTATCCTCTTCCTTGTCAAAAGTGATCCTTCTCAACGGTTTCTTGGATCTAGTCATAGTCTTTGTTGTTGCATTCTGTAGTTTAATTATAACCTCAGATTAGATTTTCTTTATCGAATTTTCCTTGCATTTTATTTATAAAAGTGAGTTCCCGTGTCTTTAAGGGATTCTGGTTTCCATACCCCGGTACTCCCACCTTCTAGGCTCGCCTTGCTTTTTTCATTTTTGAGGAGTTCTTAGAGTACCTTGACTGTAGTGGTAAGGCTGCATGTAATGCTCCCACCGCTACCACTTGACAACTTTGTGGCCATATGCTTGTTGTTTAAAGAATATTAGGTTAGTGCCTATTGAGATTTTTTTTTTTTTAAGGAGAGGCAGTCATCCTATTCCCTATCATAAGTCACACTTCTCGGGGTTTTCTTGATCTATCCCTAGTCTATCATAGTGGTTAGTAACTGGGTTTGAATTCAGTTTAGCTTTCTTTTGACGAAATATTTCTTGTTTTTTCTTTATGAGGTTTTGGATGAAGATTGTGAGTCTGTTCTAATCTGCCTTCTTTGAATTTGTCATGTCAAAAGTGATCCCTCTCAGGGGTCTTCTTGATCAATTCTTGGTATTTGTTGTTGCAGTCTATAGTTTAAGTATAACTTCAGATTATGTTTTCTTTATCGAAGTTTCCTTGCATTTTATTTATAAAAGTGAGTTCCCGTGTCTTTAAGGGATTCTGGTTTTCAATACCAGTACTCCCTGCCTAGGCTTAACTGCTTTTTTTTCATTTTTTTGAGGAGTTGCAGAGGTGCACGCAGCCTGTAGTGGGCCTGCACATGTGTATACACACCCTACCCTTTGACAACCTGTGTACATATGCTTGTTGTTTAAGTGTCAGTTGCGTGCCTATTGAGATTTTTTTTTTTTTTTTTTGAAGAGGCAGTCATCCTCTTCCCTGTCAGGAGTCACACTAGTCACACTTCTCAGGGGTTTTCTTGATCTATCCCTAGTCTCTATCATAGTAGTTAGTAGCCTAGGTTTGAATTCAATGTAGCTTTCTTTTGCTTCGAAATATTTCTTGTTTTTCTTTATGAGGTTTTTGGATGAGATTGTGAGTCTGTTCTAATCTGCCTTCTTTGAATTTGTCAGTGACTCCCCATGGTCTGCGATGGGCTAGGAGTCATTTCTTGGTCTTGTCTTGTCTTTCTTTTTTCTCCTTTTTGCTTCAGAAAAGAAGAAAACAATACAGTTTTAAAATTTCTTGTTTTGGAATCATAATCGTTTTTTTTTTTTTTTTGAAGAGGCAATCATCCTCTTCCCTGTCAGGAGTCATGCTAGTCACACTTCTCAGGGGTTTTCTTGATCTAGCCCTATTCTCTATCATAGCATTTAGTAGCCTAGGTTTGACTTCAATGTAGCTTTCTTTTTCTTCGAAAGATTTCNTTTTTCTTTATGAGGTTTTTGGATGAGATTGTGAGTCTATTCTAATCTACCTTCTTTGGATTTGTTAGTGACTCCCCGTGGTCTACGGTGGGCCAAGAGTCATTTCTTGATCTTGTCTTGTCTTTCATTTTTTTCCTTTTTGCTTCAGAAAAGAAGAAAAGAATACAGTTTTAAAATTTCTTTTTTTGGAAGCATAATCATTTTTTTTATTTTGAAGAGGCAGTCATCCTCTTCCCTGTCAGGAGTCACACTAGTCACACTTCTCAGGGGTTTTCTTGATCTATCCCTAGTCTCTGTCATAGTAGTTAGTAGCCTAGGTTTGACTTCAATGTAACTTTATTTTGCTTCGAAAGATTTCTTGTTTTTCTTTATGAGGTTTTTGGATGAGATTGTGAGTCTGTTCTGATCTGCCTTCTTTGGATTTGTATGTGACTCCTCGCAGTCTGCAGTGGGTCAGGAGTCATTTATTGGTCTTGTCTTGTCTTTCTTTTTTTCCTTTTTGCTTCAGAAAAGAAGAAAAGAATACAGTTTTAAAATTTCTTGTTTTGGAAGCATAATCATTTTTTTTTTTTCATTTTCACTTTCTTTGTTTGGACAAGTAGTTGGTTGTTTGTATTAGAAATCATGGAAAATAATTCTTTCATAAGTTCTTGGCTGATTGACTTAGGAAAATAAGTAGCTCATAGTCAATTGAAATTTTGTTTTGAGTTTTCTGTTAAAATATCTTAGAAAAAAAAAGTAGTTTGAAAGTTGGTTAAAGAGTTTAAATGTGCAAATCTGAATTTGTCAACAAGAAGTAATTTTGTTTCCACCTTTCTATTTGTTTTCTTCTTTGTCTCCCAAAAACATCATTGGTTTCATTTCCTCTTCCTTTGACTTAATACAGCCACAAAAGTTAACGATTAATTAAAATCACCTAGACTTTATGTTTGTAGGGTCCATCAACTAGTCTAGGATAGAGCCTTGATTTAGGATTGGAGAGGAAACTCTTCAAGGCTACAAAAACAAACATAATATTTTGTGCTAGGGAGTGTTAAAAAGTACAGTATCATGAAAGTTATCTGGGACCCCCCTCTAACACAAGGGATAAACATGAGGTCATGTGTGGAAAGGTAGCGAAGATAACCTCTCCAAAGCCAGACCAAGCATAGTGGGGAAAACATATAGAGGGCTTGTCTTGGGATTCCATTGATTTCATTTTCCACGGAGCTTCATGGGTCTCGAATCCGTTCGAGGTCCTCAGTTGTCTTCCAAAACACTTGATTTCAATACCCTTGATAGGTTTCGAGCTTGATACCCTTCTCATTGCGGCCCACTTGACTGTCGACTGTACCTGCCTGGTGATTGTTCGCATGCTGGCAACCTAGTTGCCTTTATTTTAGGGACTTACACAGGTGACTGTTCGCGTGCTGACAACCTAGTTGTATTTATTTTAGGGACTTACACAGGTGACTGTGGGGGTATATCGTGGTACCTAGGAAATACATTAGGCCATGGATGCTTTGCAGAGCATACCTAGAGGGTGGTTTCATATTTGAGTTTCACTTGCACCAGTAAGTTGCTCTAGTGTTGGTTGTTGTAACTATTCTTCCAACTAGCTAGTGACTGCTTGTCTTATCTCATAGGAACTTTTTCTAGTGTGTGCTAGTTTTTAAATGATTATAGAAAGCCCTAGTGTGTCTTTGATATTCTCATGCAGTGGAGGATCAGGAGCTCTACCAGTCGTGAAGGATTTTGGGCCTACCACCAATTGATATCGAACCACCCCCACCTTCGCTAAGGCAAAAACTAGACCAGCAAGGGTCTTTTGAGGCAGTCGGGTTACAAAAAATCATGCTCGACCCATATCTAAGAGAAGAACATTCAATTCTAGAGGAACCAACTATTTTAGAACTTGGAGCAGAAGCTCTTGGTCCATACGAACCTCCGAACACTAATATATCAACGCCCGTCATTATACAGTTTTATCCTTATGAGTGCCTGATAGTGTCACAAGAAGAAATGGAAACAAATGTTGCGAATTCTTCAGGGAATACTCATATTCCCTCTACGACTGTCACTACAGGGGGTGTTCCACCTCCTAACCAATCGTCGTCGGTCCAGGCCACTATGTTCTCGACTGCCTCTACCTCGGGCAATGGTCTGATTTCGTCTATGGTGGCGATCACTACTTCGTTTACCCAGAATGCAACATGCCCTCCATTGTCATATGAGATGTCTGGCTTCGGTACAATCCATCTACTTTCCTACTCTACTCTACAGAGTTTAGGTCTCGGAGCAGGGAGCTCCAACTCTCCTCTGTAAGGATCTATGGGGGGAACTTCAGCTCCCTATAATGCTTTCTCTTATGGAGGGGGTAATATACCTCCTTTGTCCCCTTCACTCAGTGGTGCTCATCAGCACTCCGTCGGGCCAAACATAAACCATAGTTCAATTGGAGTAGGAAGTCAAGGACTTCCTTCTTATAACATGTTGGTTGGTTCGACACCATTCTCTTTGTTCGGTGCATTTGGTAACAATGATTTCTCGTCGACTTCCTTCTCGGTCAGGGGAAACCCCGGTTATGGACAACAAAATCCTATACAGGGTATTATTCTTGCACAGGGGGAAAAATAGGAATTCCCTCCTCACAAGGACCATGGAATCCATGGCAAGGATTAGTTCCCTTGTCATGTATGTCAATCAGGGTCAACCCCTTCCATAGCCAATGGAACCCCAGGCAAGGCTCAACACCTATGCTTGATAGATCGACAAGGGGAAACCCTTTCCAAAATCCTTGGAATGCGATGCAAGCCCAACCCTTCACATCCTATTTCAAGAGTCAGTCAATGACATATCAACAAGCGCAAAATATGTATGCTGGTTAAGGCCATGGTTATTACTAGAACCCTGGCCAACAACCTAAATTTTCCTGGAAACCTGGTGCCATCCAAACTCCAGGCTCCTTTTTCCCTGGCCACTTTCAATAGCCCAAACTACCATTTTTGGAAAATCTGCACTTGCCATACTTGACAAGGTTATTGAATGACCCCATCTGTCATGATCTGCATTGGCCTCCTATGATGACCAAGTTTCCTTCGAACATCCCAAAGTTCAAGGCCAAGCCTAACAAAGATCCATGCGATCATGTGACTACCTTCCATATTTGGTGCTCGTCCAATTCGTTGAAAGACGAATCTGTCCAGTTGCGTTTGTTTCAACACACTCTCATTGGGAGTGCTACGAATATGGTACATTGAGCTCGACCGCTCAAGATACTCTTCCTTCGGCAAATTGGCAATGGCTTTCTTAAACAATTTCCAATTACCTGTGAGATATGATGCTGACACCGAATTGCTAGCCAACTTTGAGAAAACAAAGGCGGACCATATCTATGATCACATCCGAGAATGGTGATGCTAGAAGAGTTTGATAAAAGTGCCAGTCCCACCAACATTCCTGCTTGAGTGGTTCCTTAAGTATTTGGTACCCCAGTTATCCAAAGGTGTCACAACCTCGAGAATGTTTTCCAAAGAAGATGCAATAATGAGAGCTCAACAACTACAGTTGATTTACTCTCATTCTGGTTTACTTTATGAAATTTTTCCAGATGCACCACGACCAATACTTGACAAGACCAAACACAGAGTTGGACCACATG
>SNQJ01S0231117.1:3660-14223 GCA_010110895.2 Picea sitchensis | reverse complement strand
TTCTCCTCTATTGGCAGTAACATATGTGTCCTACCATTCTTCTCCAAGGTGTATGTATTTTTTCTCCCATCATGAATGACATTCTTGTCAAACTGCCATGGTCTTTCCAACAAAATATGGCATACATTCATGGGAATTACATCACACATAATTTCATCTCTATATCCTCCTATCTTAAATTCAACCAATCATTGTTTAGTAACCATTACCTGGTGTCCTTTCTGTAACCATGAGACTTTGTATGGATTTGGATGTGCAGTTGTCTCCAGCTCCAATTTCTCCACCATCTTCGTGGATACTAAGTTATCAGTGCTTCCATTGTCAATTATCACCTTGCATACTTTGTCTTTAGTCTTGAAATATGTTCTGAAGAGACTGCTCCTCTACACTGGTTTTTCAACTTCTGCCTCTAGTTTTAACAGAACCTTCCTCAACATCAGTGATCTTCCATCCTCTTCTCCTTCTGCTTCAACATATCTTATCTGTGCCTCTGAAATGTGATCCTCACCTCCTCCTTTCTTTTTCTCAGGACATTCCCAAGACATGTTACGTGTCTTTCCACGGGCATAGAATCTTACTTCTCCTCCTCCTCTTCTTCCTCTTCCTCTAGAATAACTTCTTCCACCACCCTGTCTTCCTCGGGAACTTCCTCCTCTTTTCGAGTGACTATGTGGTTTCTTAGTCTCATCCTTACACTTATGTGCTATGTCATGAGTAACTCCCTTTCTTTTGTTTGGGACTGGGATTTTCCCTCTTCCTCGTTGGCTTTGTTTTCTGGCCAACTTATCCTCTTCCTTCAGCGCAAACTGATAATCATACTCCACTGTCCTTACTGACATCATGCTGAGCTCATCCTGGATTTTGTATCTCAGACCATTTATATATTTGGAAACTTTTTCTTCATCTTTCTCTCTTTGTCCAGTTCTGATGTTTAGCCTATAGAAATCCTCTATGTACTCATTAATTGTCATCCCTTTTTGTCTCAGGTTCTCCATCTTCCTGAACAGATTGATCTGATAATCTTTGGGCATGAACTTAGCCTTCATCTTGGCTACCATTTTGTCCCAGCTCTTTATCTTTTGTTTTCCTTTGCTTCTCCAATCAACTTACAGTTCATCCCACCACAACGTTGCATGTCCCTTTAGTCTAGTGACAACATGTCTCATCCTTCTTTCCTCATCGACGTCTTCATAGTCAAAATATTTTTCCATGGATCTTATCCAATCTAGCAGATCTTCGGCATATAAATTTCCTTCATACATTGGGACCTCTATTTTGGCTCTGCCTCCCAATTTGGCAACTACTCTCAACAAGGATTCTTCGGCAACATCCTCTCCTGTAGCTTCTTCGATGACATTCTCACCCACATATTCTTCACTCTCTGCAACACTGACATCTCCAACATCGGGTGCTCGTCTTTGCACTTCTTCCATCACCTCTAATATTTCACGAAGTTCTTGCATCTCCCTTTCTATAGATCAATTGGCCAAAGGTGGTTCCACTCATCTCCTCGGTGGAATTGTGTTGACTGTCTATCACACACAAAGTACAAATTTGAGTTCTTCTATCTCCTCTCTTTCACCTGCTATCTGCAAGAAAAATTTCAGCTCTGATACCACTTGATGGTATCAGACTATATCCTTTCACTATATTTCTTTTTTCTGTGGTCTGCAAACAAAAACTAGCTCTGATACCACTTGGTGCAGACCCCCCTTCTCTCCTAAGGCTTGCGTGACCTCCCAGTCTAGAATCGATCAAGAAACTGAGTTTGATTGACTCTTTGGGTCTTTACTAGACCCCAAACCCACTTACATAGGTCCTTTCTCCAAAGACGCAGGTCGTATGAGACCTGCGAGCTCTCTCCTGAGCATTGTTCAATTTCCATGCCAATTGGGTGCTAGCTCTTTTCTGGCTAAGCCCCTTCCTTATTGCGACCACAGTTATGACCACTCGCCTAACTCAAAAGGGGTTTCTCTATTTCCCGTATTAGGTCTTTTCACATGAGTCACCCTGACTCTCCCAAGCTTTGAAATCTCGACAGGCGCCTAGCGCATGCTAGCCCCTCTATTCTCCTTCACCAATGTGACCCTTTGCTATGACTGTGGGTCAATATTTTGAGCGCATCACGATTTCGCGTATCAAGAACTCCTGATGTGATTCACCTCCGTTCTCCAAGGTCTAAAATCCCAATGCTTCAGATCTGATGAACCAGATCCTCCCTCGATTCGACGACTCATATTAAATTGCACTCACTCCTGACTTTGGAAATGTCGATATTTTAGAGTGCCAAATCAACGGCCCATAATCCCCGCGAACCAAAGGTCTTGATTTTCTTTTCATGTATCAGGACTTTGTGTTTTGCGAAGTTGGAGGACCGCTCACCTCCCTTCTCCCGATATATCCCTAGGAAACCAACGGTCCAGATCTCTCCTTGATACGTTGACTCATATCAAATTGTGAACTCGAATTTCGCGAGTTCCCAGAACTCTTACTTCCAATTTCCCGAGTTGTGAACTCCTGACAAGACCATATCTATGGTTCAACTCCCTCCTCCTAGCGACGGCTATGATCAAATTGTTATTTCATGATTCGCAAGTTATTATAACTCTTCCTTTGACTTCTTTGAGTCATGAGTCAGCGAAACGTTGATCTCTTGCTACATGTCCCCTTTGATGGACGGTTCCAATGATTTCGTAATTTCACAACACGGCTCCTCATGTGTACTTTCAAAGTTTATCATTAGTGCACTTTACCTTGATCGAACGACTACTACTATTTTGCACTCAGACCGAACAATTAAGATCTTTCCCCCTCTGTGTCTTCTCCTCATTGTCTGGACATTGATCGAACGGTCCAGATCTTTCCCCCATGAGATTATGTTTTCTTCAGACTTAGAAGATTTTTGAAATATTCAAAGGCTTCGACCTTTGTCCTTCCTGCGAATCCATTTCTTGGATCTCGATAACACTTATGAAAAGTGTTATTCCTTCTGAGCTTTCTCTCATGGATACTTCGACTTCCCACACACTCCTTGGGGTTAAGGGATTTTGATAACTCAAATCTGAAGGATTTCTCGAAGATAAATTACCCTAGCTCTCCTGGAATTCTCCTTCTCTAATCCTTGGAATTCTTGTACATTCCCTTCAACACTTATTCGAATCTCATATCTGTGCACTCCTTGCACCAAATATTTACACAAGGTTCAGATTCTTGCAGATGATTGTCCACGCCTTGCACCAATATCTTTGCACTCCTTACAAAGGGAACGGTTTGTGTTATCTGTTATCACCAGAAGTCACCTTTGTATTGCGGTAGAGGTAAGCCCAATACCCATCAGTTTATATGTCACAATGAATAAATTAAAGGGTGGTCTAATGGACACAGTATCAAGATTATATCTCTTTAACTCAGAAAACCGGGTTGGCATGCGTAGACAAGTGAGGTCTTGATCTAACTTCAGTCAATGATTTGCTTCATAGTGGTGAGTAGGGGGAATAACTTAAAGAAGACAAAGTGGTATGTTGTGGACGTCTGGTCTTTTGGTAGCCAAAGGAGAAGAAAACTTGAAAGACAGTATCTTCTTAGCTCAGAGCTACGGGGAACTAAATGAAATTATCTGAACTGAAACAATCATACATCACAAATCAATAATAATCGCCCGACTGGATCATCCATGCCCGGGCCATTCAGTGTTGGAAGTAAAGAAACACATGGAATTGATTAAAACCGAAAGTGGTGTCATTGTGATCAAACATACATCACACAAACACACCTATCCTCGACTAGATCTTCCATGCTCGAGTGTTCTAATACATCTGTTACAAAGAGATGAAAGGAAAACTAACTTTCATTAGACAAGAAGTCTCAAATACATAACAATCAGGAGCTCTGCTCAATCATGACCCTTTACAAAATGACAGAACTCCATACTTATACTCAAAAATTTTGTTCCTGCAGCAAAGGTGCACACAGGTATTCTCATTAAAGGCTTTCTTCTGCATGCTCCCTGTCATATTGTGCGTGATGTCTCCTATCAGAAGCGATCTCTATCTGACGCAATCGTGTGTCAAGAGGGCTTTGCAGCTGGGCTGACTAATTGACAGTCCTTCTTGCACTTTCCATTTATGGTGGAAATGATGCTCAACCATCACCAACCAACCTTAATAATTGCTTCCTTAGGATCGAGAGGTCCATATTCAACACTGCACTTGTGGGACATGGTGGCCTCTACACTCTTCCATTCATAACTGATTTGGATGCTCATAGGCACAGCTAGATAGTCGTGGGCATGAGCGCAGACCTGGCGAGATGATGAGCATGAATGGTAGGCTACTAGGTGTGCGATGGCCATGTAGAGGAGACACGAAGGCTGGGAAAAGATGTGGGGATGATACGGTGAGAGATGAGGTGTAAGAGGATGGAGGGGATGTGGAGCGATGTGGCTCAGGTGGCGAAAGATGAGAGGGGAGATGTAACAGGCAGAATGGTGAATAGAGGACAGGTGTGAGGGAGCAAAAGTTATAGGGGAGCGGGGGGATGTGATGAACAGAGGAGAGAAATGGAGTGGGGGACAACTGCCGATGGGATAGAGGGGCCACATGTCGACCTGGGATAGGATCGGGGGCCATGAAAAGTGGTTTGAACTTCCCCGCTTTTGGGCTTGATGTGTGTCTTTGGCTAACACGTAGCACCTTAAACAACCGCGGTTGTTTTACCCAGCCCACTCTAACATTTTTAACAATCGTGCATGTTGAATCCCTGATATGGCCAATGACCATCAGATCAGGGCGCACAAATATTGACCACTCAGTATTGCACGCATTTTAGCACAATGCGTCCGGGCATAAAAACTTTCGATAAGCGCTAAAAGGTGAGTTTTCTAACCCTATTCTTTTCATTTTTCCATCCATGGACCAGATCCAATGCATAAAACATCCCCTACAATAATATGTGATAACATTAGGCTCCATGGGGGATAGAGTCCTCCCTACGAGGCTCTAAGATCTATTTTTTAGTTCCAGTTGCCTTTTTGTTGGGCTATGGAGTCAAGCTCAAAAACACCCTGTTGAGGATTAAATGCCGAAAAACAAGATGAAAACAACATACAAGGGCTCCAAGGAGATTATTTATGTACAATACTAAACTAATAAAACTTTACATGGTGCTAGGTAAAAGAAAATTTCCACCATAGCCAATCAAGTAAATTCCTAAATGAAATTTTCTTTCATATGTCGGTGATCACTAGAAGATGATGCAATCATGAAAGCAGAACAATTACATCCTTCATCTTTTCTTCAAGGGATGAAGTTGAGATAAAATAGGGTGGCTCCATGTCATGAATGAAATTCCACTCCATGTACTCATTGTCAGGCTCATACAATGAGTGGAAAATTCTATGAAATTTGTAGCAGAAAGCCTGCTCTGCTCCACAGCTGCTCATACAGGGTTGAATATCATTGGTAGGCACATGCGGATGGGAAGCTGATACATGATAACTGTCCTTAGATTATGGTTGCTCACTGATAGGATCTGGATAAGTGATAAACTACCCCTTATGTTGTTCCTCTGGTTCTTCTTCTTGGCTCTCCCAAGGGTCGGATTCATAATCATCATAGACAAGACCGGTGGGAAAGATTTGGTTTTCATTCTACTTCTCAGTGATTTCTGCAGGCCAAGGATGGTTCATTTCCTCATGATAATCTCCTTTAATAAAAAGAGGATAGATCTTTGTTGCATGTTCTTGGAAATCCTGCATATCAAGCTCAAAATATGATTCATAGCTATCATATACAGGTTGACTACTCCTCTGGTCAACAAACTGTGATGTAGGGCTCTGATGTTCTTCATCTGAATAATCATCAAAGCATGAGACAACAAGCACATCAGGAGTAGGATGCAGGGACTTTATAGTCATGATATCTTCATCATCATCAGCCTTAGAAGAGTTTCCAGGGATATCTGTCTCAAGGGATGGAAAATCCTTTGCACTTTCTTCAGATTCCAACCTTTCTAGTTTGGCAGAGAGGGATTTTACCAGCTCCATCAGTTTACTTAGAGAATAGTCTTCCTCCTCACAGCCTTCATTCTCATATATTTCCTCTGATGCAGATGAACAGGGATGAGAAAGGACTGATTTCTAATCCAAGCCATCAGGCTCATCCTCACAACCTGCGTAGGAAGCAAACTCTATCTTGAATACAGTCGTTGTATCCCTCACAACAACTATGGAAAATTAACTCAGAGGGATAAAACTTTTGAGAATGGGTGTTGAAAGCTGCATGAAATTCTCCCAGTGAACAAATACTAGTAGGGGGTAAAGAATGATAACATTCACGCGCATCCCTTGCTAATGAGAACATGAACATCTTCATTAATACATCCTCCTGATGTATCTCCCACTGGTGCATGAGTTCATGAAACTCTCTGAGATGTTGAGTAGGGTTGTCCTCTTTAATCTCTCTAAATATAGGCAAATAATCACTCCATTCATTTGGAGCACAAACAACATTGGGAAAATCAGGAAAAGTAGAAAAATTAAAGGGAGTAAACCTTCGAGCCAAGATTCTTTCCATTTCAAACCAGTGGAGTCACCAATCGATCCTTCAATGGAGTCACCACAATGGAGTTTCCAGGTGCACAGTTGCAATCTTAATGTATTGGATTATGATGCACCTTCATAACCAGTAAGATTTATCGTTCAATCCCAAGGAAAATATTCAATTCATCCCCGACAATGGCGCTAGAAATATTAGCACCAAAAGTCACCTCTGGATTGCAGCAGAGGTAAGCCCAATACCCATCATTTTATATGTCACAATGAATAAATTTAAGGGTGGTCTAATGGACACGGTCTAAAGATTATATCGCTTTAACTCAGAAAATTGGGATGGCATGCGTAGACAAGTGAGGTCTTGATCTAACTTCAGTCAGTGATTTGCTACATAGTGGTGAGTAGGGGGAAGAACTTAAATAAGATGAAGTGGTTTGTTGTGGACGTCTGATCTTTTGGCAGCCAAAGGAGAAGAAAAATCGAAATACAAGATCTTCTTGGCTCAGAGCTATGGGGAACTAAATGAAATTATCATGAACTTAAACAATCATACATCACAATTCAATAATAATCGCCCAATTGGATCATCCATGCCTGGGTCATTCAGTGTTGGAAGGAAAGAAACATAGGGAACTGATTAAAACCGATAGTGGTGTCACTATGATCAAACATACATCATAGAAACACAACTATCCTCGACTGAATCTTCCATGTTCGAGTGTTCTAATACAGCCGTTACAAAGAGATGAAAGGGAAACTGACTTTCATTAGACAAGAAGTCTCAAATACATAACATAACCAGAGAACGAGAGGCTTTTACTAAAACTTTACAATAAGGAGCTCCGCTCAATCATCGACCCTTTACAAAATGACAAAACCCCATACTTGTATTCAAAAAATTTGTTCCTGCAGCAGAGGTGTGCCTGGGTCTTCTCAGTAAATACTTTACGTCTGCTTGCTAACTGTCAGACTGTGTGTGCAGTCTCCTGTCGGAAGTGATCTATTTCAAACACAATCGTGTGTCAGGAGAGCTCTGCAGCTAGGTTGGCTAACTGACATTCCTTCCTGAGCTTTCCATTTATGGTGGAAGTGATGCTCAACCACCGCCAACCAACCATAATAACTACTTCCTTAGGATCGAGAGGGCCTGAGTCAACACTGCACTTGTGGGACATGGCGACCTATAAACTCTGCCATCTGGAACTAAGTTGGATGCTCACATGGGCGGCTAGATAGTCATGGACGTGAACAAGGATCTGGCGGGACAATGAGTGTGAAGGGTAGGCTACTGGGTGTGTGATGGCCATGTGGAGGAGACACAAAGGCTGGGAAAAGCAGTGGGGATGACACGGTAGGAGATGAGGTGGAAAAGGATGGAGGGGATGTGGATCTATGTTGCAGAGGTGGCGAAGGATGAGAGGGGAGATGCGACAGGCGAAACGGTGAATGGAGGACAGGTGTGAGGGAGAAAAAGTTATAGGGGAGCGAGGGGATGTGACAGATAGAGGAGAGATATGTAGTGGGGGACAACTATCGGTGGGAAAGAGGGGCCACATGTCGACCTGGGATAGGATCGGGAGCCGCAAAAAGTGGTTTGAACTTCCCCGCTTTTGGGCTCGATGTGTGTCTTTGGCTGACACGTAGTGCCTTCAAAAACCATGGTTCTTTTCCCCGTCCCACTCTACATTTTTTAATGGTCATGCATGTTGAAGCCCCGATATGGCCAATGACCATCAGATTGGGGCATGCAAATATTGACTGCCCAGTATCACGCGCATTTTAGCACAATGCACTTGGGCATAAAAACTTTCGATAAGCGCTAAAAGGTGGGTTTTCTAACCCTATTCTTTGCATTTTTCCATCCAAGGACCAGATCCAATGCAAAAAAAAACCCATACAATAATATGTGATAACATTGTCTCTTATGAGTTTCGAAATCGAAACAGAACCCGTTAATGCACTCCTTGTGTTCTGTGTGCACTCCTTGCACCACTTCAATAAAAGAGAAAACAATAGAAACTTATCCTAAATTTCACAGTTCCATCTACTCACATCGGAATTCATTCATTCATTCATGAGAAAACAATAACAGAGAATTGCAAACAATGTCCACACCATACACTGGGTGAGTTTTTCCTTTGTTATATTCAAAAGTGAAAATGGCTACAATTGAAATTAAAACAAAAATTGAAAACTTAGAAATCTCCTACTAACTTGCAGCTAGCCTCATTTGGGCATACAAAACCTCTATTTATCTCAGAGGGTTCTTAGGTTTTCCCCTGACTACTTGTCTACTCTAAAACTTAACCTAATGACTATCTAGACCAGTCACATTCTAGAGTCGGAGTGGAAACTCCCACTTAGCTCGCGATCGTTCAAGCATGCCTCAAAATATTTTTTCGGCGTTGAGTTCAAGCGTGCCTAAGAAGATTATTCTAGCGTTGAGTTCAGGCATGCTTCAAAATATCCACTATGAATGCTATTGGAGTTACTTCACACACACCTAGGATTTCTTTTTCCTAAGGTTATTCCTTGTTTATTATTCATAATTAGTCATTATCCCGTCTCCTATATTTTAGGGGAGAATATTCCACCTGGAGAATATTATCTTTCAGTTGACACTTTAGTTTGACTAGTTGAGTTGAGTTTAGATGTTGCATTGGGATCATCACCATGCAACATTGGTAAAATCACCATGCTAATTCTAACTTGCCTTGGTATCATCACCATAATGGTGCATTAGCGTTGATTCCCTAAGTTAACTCCTCACTACTCTTTGTTCAGTCAGTTAACTGAAGACCAATTGACTAGTTAACTCAACTAGGTGGAAGTTCACTACCGTAACTGCCTGAGAGACTAGAATAGGTGGTAGTTCACTCCCATAACTATTGGTGTGTGTCCAGATCACTCTAGACCACCAATATGGCACATTGTTTCACCTCAAGTTGAACTCATTGAGATATACAGAGTATATCATGTGTAAATTATTCATTATTCACAACGGTTAATGAGAATTCTTCCATTCTTTCTCTCCTTCTTCTTCATTCTCCAATTCTCTCTGTAAATGTGTGTATTATTGTTTATCCAGATCTATTATGTGTAGTTTCAACACATTTACATGGTACCAAATCCGAAAGACTGCTAAGAAAAAGCTACACCAATTTTTTTTGCAAGTACAAAAGATTGAAGACAACAGAAAGATGGAATTCCAAAAAGAATAAATTCTTACACCTTACAACTATTTTTCATGGACGGAGAAAATAGCCATACATCTTTGATCCAGAGGGTTGTATAGGTTAACCATGAATACAAATACAGAGCTGACATCAGCCATAGAAAAAAATAAGTACTTAAATCTCATGGATGAGGCACTCGGAGCAATTTGTAGTCTTATTTCTCCTGATCTCCTTTTTCACATATCTTCCTGTAAGACTCCCAATGAAGCCTGGAAAATATTGGAAGGGATCTTTGGAAAATTGTATGAGATGAGGGGACACGTGCTAGAGGTGGAGCTACTCACATTGGATCCAAAAAGCTTCGACAATATCCAATATTTCTTTACAAAATTCAAGGATTTACTGTTGCAACTCAAAGCTTGCAGGGTTGATAAATCGGCGGAGGAGAAACAAATGGTTCTCACCATTCTATCCAAGATTGGACATGAATTCTATGTATTCATATCCACATTCCATACTTTCAGATTCACCTTTGGAGACACCTAGAAGATGCCTTCTCTTGAGGACTTTATCAAATCCCTGACACAAGAGAAAACCAATCTCATCAACATGGGCGCAATCAAAGGCCCAAGGGCGCATGCACTCACTGTGCATGATGGCAGCCACAAATATCAGATATCTAAATATAAATATAAGAGGAAAGCTGCTGCACATACGAAGAAGGAAGGGTACACAAAACCCTTCACCGATGCCTCCGGATCCAAAGGAGAAAAGGGAAGAAAAGGAGAGAAATGCACATACTGTCACAAAGGAATCCATTTGGAATCCGCATGCATG
>SNQJ01S0231116.1:0-14224 GCA_010110895.2 Picea sitchensis | reverse complement strand
CATATTTAACCCTTGAATAAATAGTTAGGAATAAAATGTACTATAAACGTATGCCCACTTAATTAAAAGAAGCTAAAAGATTAAAATAATTCATAAATTATTTATTAATATTTTTTTATATATTTTTTTCTTTAACCAATTTCTAAATCAATAATGTTGTGAATGAAAACAGTTTCTTGTAAATATGGAAGATAGTTTTTAAAAGGAAAAACAATGTCTCGTTTACAACTGGTTTTTTCTATAAGAGAATCAAACCTTTGGATATTGTTAACTTGTTTGAATGAATGTACTTAATCATACAAAAAAAAGTTAGGCCATTTTTATTTTAATACACTCTATGATGAAGATGATGTTTTGTTATTATTTATATAAAGAAAGTGAAATAAATTGTAATACTTTCTATAGAAAACATTTATATGTTAGTAGTGAAATTAATTAGTTAAACAAAATACTCAACAACCACAACCTCCTCTAAAGTAAGAAGTAGCTACATCTTATAACCTTTTACAATCTGTATAAAAAAGACATGTAAGTTATTGTAATGATGAACTAAATCTAGTATTTAATATCTCCATAGGTTTGTGAGAAAGACACTGAGAAGAATACATACTTGTTGTTGCACCTGCCAGCCACAAAACAAACTAATACCCAACAAAAATACATAAACAGAATATCATATGGAAGATCTATAAAAGAAACTCAGAGATTTTATGTGGTCCACCCAAATTTGGGTTACGTCCACCAAGAAATGGTACCGATTCTTCTTTCTGTTCATAAATGGAGGTTCAACAGTTTTTTTGATTCACACACCCCTCCTCTCACATACATGGAATAAATAATTTGCCTAGGTTTACAGTCTCAGCTCAAACATCTAACTAACTGAATAGTAAATGCTCTCCTATGCATACTTTGGCTGAGTTGACACATACACAACCAAATCCTTAACAATAGGAGTTGATGTAGATGATTGTTCCTCGAATTCAGGGGTTCTGTTGTCACACATTTCAACAATATCCACTTTGACAACAAATTTATTTCTAATACCTTGCTCATTATTTTATCCTATCACTACATGAAGCCAAGAGCCAAAACTTTCATGCAGTAGCTTCTCCTAAAAGTATAGGTTTGTGAACATGTCATTAGTTCCTCTTTTGAACTTTTTCGAGGAAAACTCCACCTTCATCGATGACTGTCTTACAAATGGTACTTAATAGGAATATGTTTGTTTTACCATGGTAGGTTGGATTCTTAGCCAAGTGAATAGCACTTTGAATATCAAAAAGTAGCTTTACTTTGTCGCATCCTTGAAACTCTGAAACAACCTATTTAACCAAACTGCCTCTTTGAAAGCATGTGAAGAGGCTATGTATTCTATACATGGTGGATAAAATATGTGATGTTTTGTAGCTTGACATCAATAATAGCTCCATAGAGCAGAGTAGAACCTTATCCTAAATTTGATCTCCTCTTATACAAATCACACATGAAATCGGAATCAACATATCCACAGACTAAAACACAACCACTGCTATAGGTGATACAATAATCACTAGTGCCCCTTAAATCTGCGACACCCATTTCAATGTTTCCAGTGTTCTTTACCTGGATTTGTCATATATCTTCTAACAACCCCAACTTCATCTGAAATGTATGGCCTTGTACTAAACATCACATACATTAAACCTCTTTGCATTATCATATGTTATTCGAGACATATATTCATTTCTTCTTTTGTACTAGGACATAAACTTGAAGAAAGCTTAAGATGGGAAGTGAAAGGTGAGGCTAGTTTCCATTACTTATACCAAATGTCAAAAGTATTTTCTCGGCATACTTTTGTTGTGACAACCAAATCTTACCACTCCTCCTATCTCTGAATATCTCCATACTTAAATCCTACTTTGTTTCTCTAGATCTTTCTTATCAAAACATCCTAGCCATTTGAGCCTTTAACTTGTTGATCTCAGTTATGCTTTTGCTTGCTGAAATCATATTGTCAACATACAACACTAAGATAATGAATATGCCATTATTAAATTTTTTAAAGTAAACACAATGATCATACTCCTTGTATAATTATGGCTCACCATGAAAGAGTCAAATTTCATGTACCATTGTCTCAGAGACTTCCACATACCATACAATGATTTCTTGGGGAATTTGCAAACAAATTTCTTGTTACCCGGTGTGAGAGCGAACCCTTCAAGTTGTTCCATGTAGTCTCCACTCATCCAAATCTCCATGTAAAGAAAAAGTTTTAACATCTATTTGCTCCAACTCAAATCCAAGTAATGAAACTAATGCTAACAACTTTCGAATTGAAACAAATCTTAACAATGGTGAAAAATACATGAAAGTCAATACCTTCTTTATAAGAATATCCTTCCTTAACCAGCCTTACTTTGTACCTTTCTACCTTATCATCATCACCCTTCATCAGCTTGTAGACCCACCTGACCTACTGTTTTCCTGTCTCTTGGAATTTTTACCAAGTCCCATGTAGCATTCCTCTCTAATGCATTCATTTCATCCTTCATTGCTTCTTTCCATTTCCCACTATTACAACCCTTCACAACTTCATGATAGCATGAAGTTTCATCATAATTAGTACTTAAATAAACCGATGAAACAAAATCATCCTACCTTCTTGGAGGAATTAGGCAAAGTAGACCTCCTTAGGAAGTTTGTGGTTCATCCACATTATGTTGATTGTCATCATCATCCATGTTTTCCTATGTAGGAACCTCTTCATGAACATCCTCATGAACCTCTTCTTGAACTTCTTCATAAACTTGTTCATGTTAACTTTCATTTGTAGTTGAACGGGTTTGAAATTGAATCTATTGATATTTCGGTGCCACCACTGTTTCATTTGAACATCTATAACTGATTAATGAGAGATGATTCATCAATATTACATCTATGTTTAATGGTGATCTTGTGGGCATTAGGATCCCACAACTTGTATCTTAATACCATCACCATATCAACAAAGATAATTCTTTTTTATTTTGGATCTAATTTAGAGATGTTGATGTTTGAGAATTAGAGCATAGGCTTCACAACCAAAATATTTAAGATTAAAATAATTGCAAGGGTGACCTATCCATACCTCTTTTGGAATAATATTCATTCTATTGTTGTTGATAGTGATCGATTCACTAGATAACAAGTTGTAGATATTTCTTCTACCCATAACTCCTAGTTCAAGTTGGCATCTCTTAGCATACTCCTTGCTCTCTATAAGAGTCATGTTCATGCATTCAACAACATCGTTTCGCTCAGGAGTATATGAAGTGGTTTTATGCTTCTCGATCCCAAATTCTTTGCAATATTTTTCAAATTCCATTGATGTAAATCCACCACCATTATTAGTTCTTAAACATTTAATGGACCTCTGAGTGCTCTTTTCTACTAAAACTCTAAACTGCTTGAAAAACAGTAATACATCAGCCTTACTTTTCAACATAGACCCAAACCTTTCTAAAGAAATCATCTATAAAAGTAACAAAATATGATGATCCTCCATACGAAATAGTAGGGGATGGTCCCCAAACATCGGAATGGATATATTCAAGGATTCCTTCTTTGGTGTGTCTTCCGATTTTAAATCTCCGCCTATTTTGTTTTCCATAAACATAATGTTTACATAAATCTACTTTAAAGACTTTAGATTAGGGAAGTAACTTATAATCAGTTAATACCTTCAATCCTTGTTCTCTCATATGGCCCAACTGTTGATGTCATAGTCGAACATAATCATTGATTTTCTCAGATACCGTTGTCGCATGGTCTGACTTAGTTCTTCCTTCTAGTAGAAACAAGTTTCCAACCTTCTTCACTTTCATGACCAGTAGGATTCCTTTGTAAACCTTCATAACTCCACCTTGATTAGTACTCTTATATCCTCCAATATCTAATAATCCCAAAGAAATTAGGTTCTTCCTAGCTTAGGTACATGTCTCACACCAGTTAGTATCTTAACAGATCAAGTCAAACTTATCTTAATTGAATTCTACCGATTCCCTACAAATTCATTGAGATATCATTTCCCATGTAAACAATTCCATCATATATAATAAAAAAGTTTCTATGAAGACACATGTGATTGGAAGAACTTGAATCTAATAACCAATGTTGATCATGACATGGAAAAATACTAATTGTTAAAACTTCAACAACCATACCTAAGCTTTGTTGTTGAACCTATTTGGTTGTGTATTTTTCTTCATTCATCTCTTTTGAAGAGTTTTGTTTGGAGGCTTGTTGTCACTTCCAACATACCTTCTTCATATGTCCATATTTTCCACAATACCAACATTTAAGCTTTCTCTTCTTTCCCTCCGACTTTGACCGAGAGAAATCCCTCTGAACCCTATCCTCTTTTTTTAGGTTTGCCTCTGATCACCATTGCCTCGGATGTAGATATTTCTTGATTGGATTTTTTCCTTGTTTTCCTCAGACAGTAGTGCCCCAACAATAACATCAAACTCAATACTTTATGTTGAACTAAAACTAATAAATTTAGCTCATTGATCCCATGACTCGATAAAAGCACACAATAATGTAATTGCCTTATTTTCAGATTCGAATTTTACTCCCATTCTAGTCAACTAAACTAAAAGAAATTATTAAAAGTATTTAAATGATCAACTATTTTTGTACCTTATTTCATGCACAAACTGTACAATTGTATTTTCGGAAGATCATGTTCATGAGGGATATCATCATATACAATATTTCCATATTTGTCCACACACTTGTTGTTGTCTCCTCTGTAACAATGTTAGACAAAATCATCGATAATACCGGACGGTATGGCACTTAGTGTTCTCGCATCGATCTCATCCTACTCTTCATATGTGATGGATGCACGAGGGTTTCTTTGATTTTCCCAAAGCGCCTTCACCATGCCTTTTTGCACGAGTAGATCGTGCATCTTGACCTTCCAAATCTCAAAATTGTTTTTTCCATTGAACTTCGATTTCAATTTTCACTCTAAGTTTTTGACATTTTAGTCATTCTCATACTTCTCGTCCTTTGTCGCTTCAAGTATTGCCTCCTCTCTTGTTGATCTACCTGACCTCTTGTTGATCTTCCCCTTCACATCCTTTGGTAGCAGGCACCTAGCGCTCGATGCGGCACAGATGATACACGTCCACTTATTTATCTGATGGGCAAGAAAGTACATCTCTTCTTGTGCCTCAACTTTGAGTGGTCTCTAAAAATATAACTCACATAATGTTGAACTTGAACATATTCCATTCTCTTATATAACAAAACTAGATTCCATGCTAAGAACTCAATACCATAGATTTCTAGTAGAGTCGGTGCACAAAAATAGATTCCATGATGATACCTCTCAAGCCAAATACTCTCATGAGCCCACCAGACTATTGTTCATAAAAATATCATGCGCACTGGTTCGTCTATCTCATACTGTCGTCACACCTGTCAACAAGAGTGGACTGCAACGATTTCAAAATTTCTGAAGATCGCAAGTGTAGTGTAACAATCATCGCACCCTTCAAGAGGAGAGACCTATGGCAATTTGGAGATCGGCCTTCCTAAAACCATGGGAAAATGGCACTAGTGCTTCTCCTCTGAAAAATTTGATGTCCGTGACACAGATGGAACTATTGCTACTCCTTTCAGTTTTTCTTTTGCTTCATTTCAGTGACTTCCAACCTACTCTTATACGACTTGTTGCACCTATCAACCACAAAATGAACTAATACACCTTAACAAAATACATAAACAAAATATCATATGGCATATATATAAAATAAACTCAGAGATTTTACGTGGTTTGCCCAGAATTTTGGGCTACGTCCATCAAGCAATGGTATCGATTCTTCCTTTTGTTCATAAATGGAGGTTCAACAGTTTTTTGACTCACACACCCCTCTTCTCACATAGATGGAATAAATAATTCACTTAGTTTTACAGTCTCAACTCAAACAACTAACTAACCGAATAGTAAATGCTCTCATATGCATACTCGAGTTGAGTTGACACATACACAACTGAATCGTTAATAATAGGAGTTGATGTAGATGATTGTTCCTCGAATTAAGGGGTTATGTTGTCACACATTTCAACACTTGTGAGAAAGGAAATGAGGATATTACATACAACTACCATAGAAAGGAAGAGAGGTACTATTGTTCATTATTCAGGAGAATAGAATGTTTTGTTGCAAAAAAAAAAGCAACCCATCAAAGAGATAAATAGTTTCCAGTTAATGTTGGAATTGAGCTACCAAAGAAAAAGGATGTTATCATTTCTAGGAAAAGAAGACATTCCATTTCAACTCACAATTCACTGAGGAATAGATGTCGTGAGACACATTTTCTTTTGTGCGTTGAAAGAGTTCAGAGACTTATGGGCCAAGAACATTGTGCAATCATATTATTGGTGAAGAGAACACATCCAAAAGTCTAACTAGAGAATGTATCGTTTGACATGTCCAAAGGAAGTACTCTCAATGCCATATATGTTGGCTTGAATTCTCCTTTCATCACATTGGATAATTTCTAGAGAAGGAAATATTCCCTTGGAATCCAGTGATATGGGTATGTGTGTTTGGTAAAGATAGGTCCCTATGTTATTCGACATAGATATCGTTGATAGGAAAGATCACCAAATTTTTATGAAGTGAAATGATCCAGTTCAAAAACCTATATGGGGGGCATCATATGCTACTGCTATTTGATCTGTCGTTAAAGAAAGGAATATTTGTTGTGGCATGGGGGCATAATACAAGAGTAGTCCCAGTGGATTTCCCTTCAAATAAATCAATTCTCAGTTGCATTCTTTTATCCAACTTTATAAGGAAGACCAATGGTGACTATTGATGCCACATTTTTGTTGAGTTGTATTTTCATCAATTAGAGTGGTGACATCTTGGAGAACATGATGTGCAAGTTTGTGTTTACAAAATATTTTCGAAGACGCTTCACATCAATGGGGCGGTAAAGCGAACTTATTTGATATATTTAAAGTGGTTGTTAAGCATGGAAATGCCATTAGATAAGTATTTTGGTTTCAATTTCCACACCCAAAAATAAAAAAATCCAAATGTAACTAATGAAAAAAATCGTTTTGGGGATTAATAAAATGAATTAAGCACCTAAATATCCAATTAAATTAAATTACTGGAATGGAAACATTGGATGATAGGGAAGATGTTGAAATAAAATAGCTTCACGTGATCATGTTCAATTCTTATTAATACATATTAGTTAGCATGACAATAGCCTTCCACATTTTAATAGGCCTATACTTTGAAGATATGGAGGGATGTAGTGGAAGACACATAGCTATTGAGTAGTTCAAGATGCTTGTGGATTGGAGAAACTATACTTCATTGGGGTTATGAAACATGCATGTGGGGATTGCTATCCAATAGTATAGTTCAAGGGAGATATAGGATATGGAAGTTCATGATAAGTAAGTTTATGAGGGTTATGAGACATTTCAAGCGCTAATAATGTCCAATGATGTTGGGAAACTTGGATCACAACTAGGAGGCTATACCTTTTAGTGGAACAAGGAGCATCTTGAAGGAGTCTTATTGGTCCAAGAATTATTTTCAAATATTAATGAAGAATTTTTGGTTCTATGTTTACTTGTGTTCAGGGTGTGTGTAGAAAGTTGGTGGAAAAAAAAGTGACAATGGGGTGGAAAGACACTTTAGTATAGCGATGTTCATTCTGAGAATGCATAATGTTCTGATATGGCAGGGACCGAAACCACGAACCTCTATATGAACCATGTAAAGACATTCCAAAGTGTGTGTGTGTGCTCTCAAAACATGTGTGCATTCACGAGAAACACATATTCCGGGGAATGCCGCGTATAAAAATGAGAATTAAAATGTCATTCATACATTCCTAAAATGCATTGCGGTAATAGGAACAAGAACGCGTGCCTATTTCTATTAACATAAAACATCCCACTGTTTCCATCTTCTCTCCCTGTCTATCTCTCTCTTCCCATCTCTTTCCCTCTTGCCTCTACACTTTTCCTCCCTCCCTCCTGCTTCCTCTCCCTCTCCAGCTACTCTGTCCACTCCCTCTCTCTCTGTTATCTCTTCCCCTCTCTCTCTCTCACTCTCCCTTTTATCTCTCTCCCTCTTGCCTCTTGCTTGTCTTCTCTTCCCTCTCTATATCCCCATTTCCCTCCTTTTTGCTCTCCATCTCTCTCTACCCTTCATATTTATCTCTTCTCCACCTTCTTGGCTCTACCACCTGAGTTATCCCTCCCTCCTCCTTGGTCCCAGCCTCAGTCCTCTCCTCCTCTTTTCTCTCTCTGTATTTCTGCCTCCTCCTCTCTCTCTACTCCTTCTTCCTCTCCCCCACCCTCTTTTTTTTTCTCTTCCCTCTCCCCCTCTTTCCCTCTCTCCCTCTCTTGTCCTCTCACCTTCTCTCTTTCTCCACTGTCTCTTCCTCTTTCTTTCTCTCTTTCTCTCCCGTTATCCTATTTCCTTCCTCTTTCCTCTCTCTCTCCTTCCCTCTTTCTCTCTTTCACCCTCCTCTTCCTCTCTCTTTGCTCCACTTTCTCCTCTCCTCTCCTCTCTCCTTTCTCCCACTGCCTCTCTCTCTCTTCATCCCTCCTATTCTCTCTCTATCTACCCCCCTATCTCTCTATTTCTTGCTTGATCTCCCCCCCATGTTTCCCTCTCTCTCTCCTCTCTCCATGGCTCTTACCTCTCTTCCCTCCTCTCTCTCCTTCCTCCTTCTCTCCTTCATATATCCTCTCTCCTCCTCGCTCTCTCTCTCTCTCTCTCTCTCTCTCTCTCTCTCTCCTCCTCCCAGCCTCTCTCTCTACCTCTCCCCTATGTCGGTTTTCCTCTCTCTCTCTCTCTCTCTCTCCTCTCTCTCTCTCTCTCTTGTCCCTCTACCACTCTCTCCTCCGTTTTTCGTTCTCTTTTTATATTTCTCTCTCACTCCTCCTCCCTCCCTCTCCCTCCTCCCTCCTCCCTTCCTCTGTCCTTTCGGCTCTCTCCTATTTCTTCTCCCTCTCTCCCTCTAGCTCCCTATCCCTCTCCGTCATCTCTGCTTTCTCCCCCCTCCTCTCTCTCTCTCCTCCCTCCTCCTCTTTCCTCTCTCTATCCCTCTCTCTCTGTATGTCTCTTTTTGCTTCTTTCGATCACTTTTAGCCTCTCTCCCTCTCCTTGTTTCTCTCCCTATCTCTGTATCCATGCTCTCCCTTTTCTCCTCCATCTCCTCTCCCTCCCCTCTCTCACCCTATCCTTCTCTCTGTATATCATGTAGTTACCCCTCTCTAGAATAAATTTTCCATGCATCCTTCCTTCCGGCTCCGCTCCGCTCCATTTCCTCCGTCCGTCCGTCGTCCATCCATTCCTTCCTTTTTTTTTCCATCCTTCCTCCTCCTTCCTCCCTCCATCCGTCGCGTCCGCTCAAAATCTCCGTCATCGTAAAGAATCCGTCCTCCGCGTCCCATCCCATCGCTCCGCCATGGAAGTTAATTAAGTCCAGAAAAATCCGTCCGTCAGGTGTCCGATTCCGGCATCTCGTCAAGGATCGTTCGTCGTCCCGGTCAGCCAAATCGGCAAGTTCATGTTCGGCGTCCGTTCGTCTTGAGTGTTAATGTTCTCAATTAGGTCAGGATGGTCTCGGATCCATCTTTCCTCGAATAAAGTGTTAAGTTCTGAAGTCGATCTTGATTGGTCGGATCTTCCAGATCAAATCAAGTTAAAGTCATGATCGTCTGGATCAGGTCCTCGGTCGATCCATATTGTGTAAAGTATGGTTTGGACCTATCTTGTGTGTCTAAAGGGTAAACCATAAAGATAATTAATAGTAATATTAATATTAATTATTATAATAATAAATAATTAATATGTCTAGGTGAGGTCGGCCATATTGTGCCAAAAGACACTTTAGTTGACAGGACAAGTATATATAAGTAAGATGAAATATTTCATTGTAGACACACACACACTTGAGAGTTTTGGAAATTTCAGCAAGTACACTTGTCCAGACCAAAGTTAGCACCTCTCTTGGGTTACTAGAGTTATAGGGTTTGTTCACCCTCTTGTGTTCTAGGATATTATTGGTGGTGAAAAGGTATTTCTCTTGAAGAGTGTAGCAAATGATTTGGTTGGGTTTTCTCCTTGTTTGAGGGTTTTTCAGGATATATCTTGTGTTCTTGTGCATGTAGTGTTTCTTCTTGTGATCTTGGTTGTTGCAACATTCTTGTTTATGGTTAAGATATGATGAGATTAAATGAACTACATGATTAGCTTGCAAGCTTATGAAAAATCAACATGGTATTAGAGCATGGAGTGTTAGAAAGAACCCGATATTGTGTGTGGTGCCAGTGGTGAGTTAAGTGAAACCAGACAGGTCCAAAATTACCGTTGGTCAAGTTTGAGAGTGGTGGATTTTCATAAATTTGAATGCTGCAACCTGGAGTCTTATCCCAATGCCCATCTATCCATTGGATCATATTTTCAAAATTTGAGGTTTGAAAAATTACGGTTTCCTAATAAAACCCACAAGTTCTGATTGCGGCTTGAGAATCGATTCTTGTTATCAAAGCTGTGGATTTACCTTATTAGTTGAAGTATCAATTTTGTACCGGTTAAGTCCTGCCAGATTCTTTTAAGAGTTGGTAAATATTACCGTTGATACAAGATGGTGCCACTACCTGCAAAATACTATCAGAGGTATGTACACACACATGTTTAAACAATTAAGATTTAAATGGTATTTACAGAAGAAGGGATCTCTTTCCATAGATCCATAAGGATCTCAAGATCCAAAACATTCATAAGAATAATGCAACTTTGGAGTTTGTTTATTAGGCATGCATCTATTTGTTATGACATTTATTTGATCTGGGTTGCATGTGTTGAAGCTATGACCATCATACTGACTTTGGTCAAAATTAAAGTCAAGATGTTATATGGATTAAAGTTGAGATCAAAGAGTTTGTTCTCTAACCCAACCTTCTTTCAATATAGAATATTGTCCTAGTACAAAATCTGTGAGGTTAGACAAAGCACTTGTTATCTTGGGTGAAGTAGACTTGGAAGAAAAGCAACACATTGGAAGTGAAGACTCTAGCTTTGATTGTTGTAATTCACATTCCTCTAACTTATATTTCTAAAAGTTTTCTACATTACAAATAGGTGTTGAAGAACATTGATAACAATCCTTAAAGTTGTTTTTATTCTAGATATGTACTCATTATTCTCCTTTAAGAGATATTGTTGTTTTGGTTCCTCTTGACATTGGAAGTGAAGACTCTAGCTTTGATTGTTGTAATTCACATTCCTCTAACTTATATTTCTAAAGTTTTCTACATTACAAATAGGTGTTGAAGCTGTGATAACAATCCTTAAAGTTGTTTTTATTCTAGATATGTACTCATTATTCTCCTTTAAGAGATATTGTTGTTTTGGTTCCTCTTGTTTTCTTGTTCCATACAGGTCAAGAACAAAGGAAGATGCTTATCCTTCAGAGGGAGTCACATTGACTCAGAGGGATTCAAAATTATTTGAGAAAGAGGAAGAATAGAACCATCCTTGAGACAATCAATGCAATAATGCATGATCAGAATCTTTCTATGATTTCATGGGAAGAAGCATGCATGAAGCAATATATGTTCAGAACAAGATTCTTCACCAGAATATGACCCTTCACAAGAGTGAAGCCTGAGATTGAACACTTGAGGTTATTTGGGTGCCCAGTGTATCTTCATGTACCCAAAGAGAAGAAGTCCTATCTATATCCTTTAGAAAGAAAGGATACATTGAATCTTCAAAGACATTCCAGATCGACATCCCTGGTCAGAGACAGATTGAGACAAGTAGAAACGGTGTCCTTGAAGAAGAGATAGTCTTTCAAAGATCCAAAGAATATCACATGGATATTAAAACTAAGACTATACCTTCTCCCCCTTTAGCAGTTCAAAGGGAGAAAGACATTATTCCAGTTGATCCAATTGCTCCAGTTGATATGCTTAGTGATATTGCAGCAAGGCATAAAATGCCAACCTAGACTCACTATGCAAGAGGCAGAAAAGTATATAAGCTTCTTA
Organism: Picea sitchensis; assembly: GCA_010110895.2. NCBI lineage: Eukaryota > Viridiplantae > Streptophyta > Pinopsida > Pinales > Pinaceae > Picea > Picea sitchensis. The sequence goes on along the minus strand of SNQJ01S0231116.1, from coordinate 2,152 downwards.
AGGCACCTTTAGAGAAAGTAAAAGAGTTTTTCAAAGCTACCCTCCAGTCATGAGACACTTCATTGATGATAAGACTCCATGTATTATAAAAGAAACAAGAGAACTAGTATGGCCAAATGCCATAACAGAAGAGTATCGATATACTTTAATAGGATGGTGCATAAGATATTATTCAGGGACCAGAAAGAGAAGCCTATGGTAAAGCATGTAGCTAATGAAAGTATCAAGGTAATACAAAATGATATCGATAGCCAGAGGTTTCTCTCAAACAAAGGGAGTTGTCTATGATGAAACACATGATCCAGTGAACGAGATACACTTCCATCCATGAATTGGAAACTATATCAGATAAATGGATTCTTGATAAGTCTAGATTTCAAACAAGAGTGTTGATGATCCAAACTTATATCATTACAGTATTGGTGATGAAAGCATCGTCCTGGTGACCTATTCAGAAAGCGTTGTTGTTACAAGTAATCCTTAATTTCTGAATTCGAGATGAAGAATCTGAGTATGATTCATCACTTCTTGGGACAAAAGGTATGACATATGACTAATAAAATCTTAAGTGAACTATAAAATCCATTTTGGTCGATGTTCTACCTTGAAGTCTTCCATGGTTTCCTATTACAGCAGGAAACATAACTCTGTAGCCTTAAGTGCACTAGAGACAGAGTATATAGCAATAAGTGTGTGAAGCAATGTGGCTTCACATACTTCTGACAGGTCTACTTGACCATGAGATGGTTCCTATGTTGATGATAGAGAGTCACATATAAAGCTCCTTAAAGAACCTAGAGATTCCTAATGGATTGTCACATAGAGAGATAAAATTTTCCTATGTTAGAGATATGATGCAGAAGAAAAAAAAATATTTGCAGTACCCTTCTCCACCTAAGAAGATTGCAAATTCCTATACCAAAAATTTACTTGGTGAAGAAATCCTTCTGAGTTAAGAGGGAGTATGGATGACCATTGGCCAAAAACAAAACTCAGATTACATCTTTATGAGATCTGGATTGACGAAGAATGCCTCCCTAGCTAAGAGGGAGTGTTGATGAAATAAGCTATGGGAGACATCCTCCAACTTACAAACCTGTGAGATGTGGAACATAGCATCTTGTGAATTCTTTCTCTCAGCTTACAAACCTGAGAGAAATACCCTATGAAGGGTTCGTGGTTCCTCCCTGAGACAGAGTTAGGAATGTAAATATGGACTCCTCCATGACGTGAGAGAGAAGAAATGTAGATGATTATCTGATGTAAAAGAGATCTGTTGAGTTAGGATATGCCTGTGGTGGAGAACAAGGTGAACGTGGGAAATCCAAAAGTGTTGGGCACATCATCATGAGAATAGAAATGAAGATGATGTGATGGTCTCCTCTGAGCAATAACAGAGTTGATGAGAAGACTCCAGATGTTCCTTTTGTTGGTGGTAGTGGGAAAGGAAATTTGTAGAGAATATGTGTCTGTGGACAAGCACAGGTGCACGTGTGAATACCTGGTTCCTCTATGTAATGCAGTGAATCGGGTCCATGGCATCCCTATGGATGTGCCCCTAGTGGATGAGAACTAGTGGGTGTATCATATCCTTTGTTATATGTTGTTCAAGAGTCAGACCTACCTATAACCCTAGTTATTTTGTAAAGGGTACAAGTCGGCCCTATCTTATTGTGTCTAAAGATAAACTATAAAAGATAATTAATAGTAATAGTAATTATTATAATAATAAATAATTAATATGTCTAAGTGAGGTTGACCCTATTGTGCCAATAGACACTTTAGTTGACAGGACAAGTCTAATATAAGTAAGATGAAATCTTTCATTGTAGACACACACACACTTGCGAGTTTTGGAAATTTCAGCAAGTACACTCCTTGGTCAAAGTTGCACACCTCTCTTGGGCACTAGATTTATAGGGTTTTGTGCACCCTCTTGTGTGCTAGGATATTCTTGGTGGTGAAAAGGTCTTTCTCTTGAAGAGTATAGCAAAGGATTTTGCTGGGTTTTTCTCCCTTGTTTGAGAAGGGTTTCCCAGGATATATCTTGTGTTCTTGTGCATGGTGTTTCTTCTTGTGATCTCGATTGTTGCAACATTCTTTTTTATGGTTAAGACATGATGAAATTAAATGAACTACATGCTTAACCTAG
>SNQJ01S0231113.1:0-14224 GCA_010110895.2 Picea sitchensis | reverse complement strand
AAACAAAATCAAAAAGGGTATGTGCGCTTAAGTGTCTTACTTATAAATTCTCTCAAACCTGAGTTATATCACATATGCCAATTCCAAGTCATGTTTACATGTCATACCATCCTACATGATAGATGCGCATTCAACTCAAAGTCAAGCCATAAATTAAGACAACATTACAATTGTTCGGTGCTCAGCAAAATTTCAAATGCATGATTTGCAGGATGCATGCGCAGGTGCCATGATGAGACGTCAATGCAATGTTGTTTAGAGATTCTACAGGTGTTGAATAACTAAACGTATCCATGATATATATGATTATGTTCCCCATTTCTTGCCCATTCCATTGTTTTCATGCATGGATGTGCAGAGTGCAGTGCGTTGCCAAATCTCTTGGGCGCTGCATTTTCTCTTGGGCACTGTAAATTTCATAGGCGCTACCTACTCTCCTGGGTGTTGTGTATTCCACAATGCGCTACCTAAACTCACTACCGAATTTCTGGCAGAGGCGAAATTTTCACAGAGATACACCATAATGGCACTACCTATTGGCACCTAGAATCAAGGAGTTCGAATTCATTACTCTTTTAGGTGGTTGATGATGTGGAGAATGGCTGAGATAGTAGTTGGCAGCATGATAACAAATTACCACCTCTACGGGGCACTTGGCATGCAAAAGAAGGCATATCAATGAATATCAATGGAGGATGTATGCAATAAGTTAATCGGTGTCGGAACTTCAAAGATAAAGGGGTTTTTGTTGACTAGCACAGTCAGACATTAAATTGGATCTGCCATTCAGTATTCATGAATCCCTCAATTCTCTGGTTTCCAGGGGCTTGCACTTGGTGAATAAATTAATCGACCAAAATATATTTGTCATAGCAGAAGAAGTGTACACATTAGTGGCAATGATGTTTTGATGGCTGAAAAACGGGTCTCCTTGGAGGTTGAAGTAGTACCACACCACAATCATACCACACCACAATCACTTCATTTGGTGGGAATCCATGTTGTTGAGATTATGCTGCCACAAAAATTTGTTGTGGGAGAATTGTTCAGTTTTTCTGCCAAAACTTGGAAGATATATAAAGAGAATGTGACATCCTGTTGCTGGAGTGGCTCAGTATACCTAATACATCTTCACCTCGGCTTGAGAAGTGACAACCTTGTGATGAGGTTCTGGAAACAGGCTGATGAATGTAAATGGAATGCCTATAAAGGAGAGGCAGTGTTGGTTGTGTGCAACCTGGTGAATGATATTATTATTTAAGATGTGTTCATGATGTTTTTGCAGAATATCAGTTGCCAAAGTTCCTGAACATATCACCGATGCTCTCTTTTGCAACTTGGAAACATTGATGAATTCTCATCAAAGAATTGCAATTACCTAAAGATGGTGGGTTTGATACTATGAAAAGTCACTACTTTCTCTGCACATGCTCAAGTTGGATATGGTGCATTTTTTATAGTGCTACCTAAAATTTGCACACAGAAGCACAGTGGTGCTACCTAAATTCTGGCAGAAAACGAATTATGCAGAGTCATTTTACCAGTTTTGAGTCATTAACTTGAAACTTGTATTATGATCAAATGGGAAGGAAGTTTTGAAAACTGGAGGAGATTTTTTTTCATCACATACCAAATAACAAAAACCTCTCTCAATTTTTTTAAATGTGATATGGTAAGAGAGTCATTTGACATAGAAGTGGTGCTACGGAACGTGCTGCTTAAACTCTATTTTAAGACTACTGAACTGGAAAATTTTGACCAGTTGACTTCTAGGAGGATTTCCAGGGGAAATAAGATGAATTTTAAAAATCCAAAGGAGTTTATTTTCAATCACAAACCCAGGAACATTAACCTCTTTCATTTTTCACACAGGTGTCATGGATTGGGAGATTTGAAAGAATCTTTGAGCCCTATGTTTTCAGTGTTTGTGTTTTCCTGTTCAATACATGTTTTTGTGACACCTCTTGCGGTCAGCTGGAGATGAATTTAACAAAAATGAGAGAGGTTTTTATTCATAACGAGCTTATATACAAAAATTGTTCTAATATTTTACACAGCTGTTGTATTTTGAGAATTACAAGTGGCATTTTGAAGCCTATTTTTCAGAATTTTGCCTCCTCAAAAGCAAGAAATTAGTTAAAACGTGTCATTCTTTGTTTGTAACTATTTCTATTTTGGGAAAGGGGTTGGAGTTCAAATTGGTAAGCTGGAAAGGACCTATGGTGATATATATTTCATGGTAGAAGAGTAGAATAGGTTCAGATGGTTGAGTTGAGGCTCGCAGATTGTAATTTTCTTTGACTGAGTAAACTGTTCTCTAGTTATGTATTGGACTTGAGAATTTTTTATTAGTAGAAGTAAGTTATTCTTTACATCATGTTGTCACCTCTTATGATGAAGTATTCATGATTGGAGGATTCACATGAGTTTTTCATGGTTTTTTTATGATGAATGTTTGATTATAATGTTGTTGTGATGTTCTTCAATTTGCTTTAAACTTTGAATTCAAGAGGATCTTGTATTTGAGTTTTTCTTTCTTGGGTTGCTTCAAGACCTGATGTTAATAGTAGACCTTTACACATCCCTCACTAAGTCTTCCTCATTTTCATTTTTATTCCAATTCACTCGCTGAAGCTAATCAAGACCTCATTTGCTTGTGCATGATTAGCCCAGATTTATGAGTTAAAGCCTTATTATTATGAGTCTTGTCCATTTGACCTTTTAAGAAACTCATTTACATTTACAAATATTTTGATGTTACCAAGCTCACTTAATTACAGTCTAGGGTGACTTTTGGAGTGATAACATAAATGGCGTCGCTGTCGGGGATGGATTTGAGCAGATTGAAGAGTTCCCTGGGAAGAACGACATAGATCCATCTCTTGATGGTAGACAAGAGAGGGATACAAAAAATTGACTGTAATCATCTACCTGGTGACTCCATGATGATGAACCTGTTGGAAGACTCCATTGTGGGAACAAGCTTGGACAGAAATGGAAGGCAGAGGCAAGTTCAGGTATCAAGTTCTAAATTTATTTCTGGAACTTGTGCTCTTTATCTGTCATTCTTTCTTGAATTTCCCTGCACAAATTAGGAGAATCATAATCTGCCTTGTATACTCTAGAGACCACCAGCCTGCTCTTGCATATTCCTTTTTCAAACAAGTAGATTTACCCCCTTCTCATGTCATTGATGTTAAGGATATCCATCCACTTCAAACACCTGAAGAAGATGAGGTTCATAAACACTTTTTTAATAAGTCTGAACCTTAGGATTCTCTCCCTTATCCAGATTTCAAAGTTGATTTATTACCTTCCACCATTCCCTATGTTGTTAATAACCAGCCTGTTGAAATTGAGCATGCACCAAACGATTATTGTCCTTTTGCAAATAATAAAACTGATTCAGTTCAGGCTGCCAACTCCTCTGACCTTTACCAACAACCTTCTAGTGTTCAGCAACCCATTGACTTCCAGTTTAAGGTTAGGGGAAGGATGTTTGGACCTCTAAAGATACCATCCTTTCTTCATCCTCACCCTCCTGGATTTGTAGACTACCTGCCAACTTTTTCTGGAAAAGATAGCACTATAGGAGAAGAGCATTTGTTAGCCTTTCAAGACTTCATCGATAATCTGGGAATCTTGCATGAAGATATTATCATGAGGATTTTCTCTAAATCTTTGATTGGAGATGTTGCCTTGTGGTTCAAGAATATGGAAGTTGCTTCCATTGGTTCATGGGATGAACTATATGACACGTTGTTAAAGTGTTGGGGTGAGAATAAGTCATTGGATCAGTACCTACATGAATTCAATACTTTGAGAAGGGGAAAAAATGAAGTTCTGTCTATTTTTAATCGAAGGTTTTACAGCTTGTATTGTAGCCTGCCCCTGGAAATTAAACCTTCTGAGACTACTGCCATGGTGTATTACATAATGTCTCAATATTCTGACCTTGTTTTGTATCTTAGGAAAAGAAAATCGACATCTTTATCATAGTTATTCATGGATGTTGAGGAAGTGGAGGAGAACCCCCGAGCTTGTGGCAGGATTCAAAGTCAGCATCATGTCAGCTCTGAACATGAGGCAGATTTTACTTGATGTCCCTATGAAGAAAATACAGTCAATGATTTGGTCCTCAAAGCAGGCAACTTTGATAGTCTTGCCTCTGAGGAGTTCACTATCTCAAACATTGACCAAGAGCAGATTGTTGTTGACAAGCACTTTGGTAATGAATACTTTGTTGTTAGAAAGAATCTTGAAACAAGACATTATGAATGTCAAGAGTCAAAGGTTTGTTATGGACAACCTATTTTTGATGGAAATACCAGTGATGGTGATAAACAAAATTTTTCTATGATTTGTTTGGAACCTCTTAGCACTATTCTTGTAGATAATGATTATGATCATGATCCTTGTAAATTCTATGGAGGTGTTGAAAGGGATTTTCATATAAATCTAATCTTTTATCCATCACCAACCCATGAACAACCCTATCTTAATAAAAACCAGGTGTATCAGCAGCAGACTATCCCCATGGTATATGCAGAGATGATCAGCAATCAACCAACAGGTGGTTCTGGAGATATGAAACAAATATTCAACCCACAAATGCTTGTGTTTGTCATTCAATCAAGTGTGCATGTAGAAGACATCACACAAACTATCAGCAACTTTGAAATAGTGAAGGTAACCTTTCATAAATTAATCAGCCATTGCTTTCAGTTTTGTGACCCTGTCGATGAATACATAGAGATGCACTTTTCAAATGCGTTGGAGCATGTAGACTTTATCTTTTTATCAGCATGCCCGAGTGAGTATGGTTTCTTGAATGAATTCTTATCACCATTGTTACATTTCAAACATCAATTGTTGATCAGTGATAGAGACGAGGTTTATTCAATTTTAAAATTGATTGAATGGCTATTATGGAAGGCAGCATTTACCTAAACAATTGCAGAGCTAGTTAGATTAGAGAAGGGTAGGAAATAAGCTCGTTGCTTGATCATTTATTTTCTTCTAGTTTGCAGCAGAAATATCAGTCAGCTTGTATGAATAAAGGTCAATTTTGAAGGTATACAGAGATCATTTGCATAGGGAAGATGACTCCATATCTCAATGTTAAAGGCAACTAGAACTACTAGGTTCTTGGAAACCCCGCAAGGAGGTATCCATCCCAGTTGGAGCCAATGTTAGCACTCAATTTTTCCAATATATTTTGAGAGCGTCTTCAGCATATTTATGTTGAAATTATCAAAATCCCTTTGAGTGTTTGCCAATGTCCAAACCTCAAATTCCCCAATCTGTATTGTCAAGTTCCTATTGATATCTTTGCCTAAGAAATCCTTTGGCTTCATCCTCTTGACCTGCAAATAAATGGTTAGAAATCCTTATTGAAGTCTGTAAAATCTTTATGATAAGTTTGTCATAAAAACACTTTTATTATTAAATATATATATATATATACAATGTTTTTCTAAACTACTTTGTAGTTTATGAATTATGTTTATTATATATATTTATTTAATAAAACAAAATCAAAAAGGGTGTGTGCACTTAAGTGTCTTACTTCTAAATTCCCTCAAACCTGAGCTATATCACATAGGCCAATTCTGAGTCATGTTTACATGTCATACCATCCTACATGATAGTTATGCATTCAGCTCAAAGTCAAGCCATAAATTAAGCCAACATTTCAGTTGTTCGGTGCTCAGCGAAATTGCAAATGCCTGATTTGCAGGATGCATGTGTAGGTGCCATGATGAGACATCAATGAAATTTTGTTTAAATATTCTACAGGTGTTGAAGAACTAAACGTATCCATGATATATATGACTGTGTTCCCCATTTCTTTCTCGTTCCATCGTTTTCATGCATGGATGTGCAGAGTGCAGTGCACTGCTGAATCTTCTAGGCGTTTTTTTTTCTCCTGGGTGTTGCGTTTGCTCCTGGGCACTATAAATTTCTTGGGCACTACCTACTCTCATGGGATTTGTGTATTCCACAGTGCGCTACCTAAATTTGCTACCGCATTTCTGGAAGAGACAAAATTTGCGTAGAGATACACCATAATGGTGCTACCTATTGGCACCTGGAATCAAGGAGTTTGAATTCATTACTCTTTTAGGTGGTTGATGATGTGGAGAATGGATGAGATTGTAGTTGGCAACATGATAACAATTTACCACCTCTATAGGAAACTTTGCATGCAAATGGAGGCGTATCAATGCAGATCAATGGAGGATGTATGCAATAAGTCAATTCGTGTCGGAACTTTAAAGTTCAAGGGGTTTTTGTCAACTAGCACAGTCAGGCATTAAATTGGATCTGTCATTCAATATTCATGAATCCCTCAATTCTCTAGTTTTCAGGGGCTTGCACTTGGTGAATAAATTAATCGGCCAAAATATATTTTTCATAGAAAAAGTAGCCTCCACATTAGTGGCAATGATGGTCCGATGGCTAAAAAATGGGTCTCATTGGAGGTTGAAGTAGTACCACACCACAATCATACCACACCATAATCACTTCATTTGGTGGGAATCCATGTTGTTGAGATTATGCTGCCACAGAAATTTGTTGTGAGAGAATTGTTTAGTTTTTCTACCAGAACTTGGAATATATATAAAGAGAATGTGACATTCCATTGTTGGAGTGGCTCAGTATACCTGATACATCTTCACCTCAGCTTGAGAAGTGACAGCCTTGTGATGAGGTTCTGGAAATGGGATGATGAATGTAAATGGCATGCATATAAAGGAGAGGCAGTGTTGGTTGTGTGCAACCTGTTGAATGATATTATTATTTAAGATGTGTGCATGATGTTTTTGCAAAATATCCTTTTCCAAAGCTCCTGAACATATCACTGATGCTCTCTTTTGCAGCTTGGAAACATTGATGAATTCTCATCAAAGCATTGCAGTCAGCTAAAGATGGTGGGTTTGATACTATGAAAAGTCACTACTTTCTCTGCACATGCTCAATTTGGAGATGTTTCATTTTTTACAGCACTACCTAAAATTTGCACACAGATGCACAGATGCACAGTGGCACTACCAAAATTCTGGCAGAAAACGAATTGTGTAGAGTCATTTTACCAGTTTTGAGTCATTAACTTGAAACTTGTATTATGATCAAATGGGAAGGAAGTTTTGAAAACTGGAGGAGGTTTGTGTTCATCACATACTAAATAAAAAAAACCTCTCTCCGTTTTTTAAAATTTTCTATGGTCAGAGAGCTATTTGACATATAAGTGGTGCTAGGGAACGTGTTGCTTAACCTTTGTTTTAAGACTGTTGAACTGGCAAATTTTGACCAGTTGACTTCTAGGAGGATTTCCAGGGGAAATAAGATGAATTTTAAAAATCCAAAGGAGTTTATTTTCAATCACAAACCCAGGAACATTAACCTCTTTCATTTTTCACACAGGTCATGGATTGAGAGATTCGAAAGAATCTTTGAGCCCTATGTTTTCCATTTTCGTGTTTTCCTGTTCGAGACATGTTTTTGCGACACCTGTTGCGGCTAGCTAAAGATGAATTTAACAAAATTGATAGAGGTTTTTCTTCATAACGAGATTATATACAAAAACCGTTATAAGATTTTACACAGCTATTGTATTTTGAGAATTACAAGTGGCATTTTGAAGCCTATTTTTCAGAATTTTGCCTCCTGAAAAGCAGGAAATCAGTTAAAACGTGTCATTCTTTGTTTGTAACTATTTCTATTTTGGAAAAGGGGTTGGAGTTTGAATTGGTGAGCTGGAAAGGACCTATGGTGATATATATTTCATGGTAGAAGAGTAGAATAGTTTCATATGGTTGAGTTGAGGCTCCCATATTGTAATTTTCTTTGACTGAGTAAATTGTTCTCTGGTTATGTACTGGACCTGAGAATTTTTTATTAGTAGAAATCAGTTTTTCTTTACATCATCATGTTACCTCTTATTCTAAAGTATTCATGATTGGAGGATCCACATGAGTTTTTCAAGGTTGTGTTATGATGAATGTTTGATTATAATGTTGTTGTGATGTTCTTAGTTTGCTTTAAACTTTGAATTCAAGAGGATATTGTATTTGAGTTTTTATTTCTTGGGTTGCTTGAAGACCTGATGTTAATAGCATACCTTTACACCTCCCTCACTAAGTCTTCCTCCTTTTAATTTGTATTCAATTCACTGACTGAAGATAATCAAGACCTCATTTGCTTATGCATGATTAGCCCATATTTATGAGTTAAAGCCTTATTATTCTGAGTCTTGACCATTTGACCTTTTAAGAAACTCATTTACATTTACAAATATTTTGATGTTACCAAGATCACCTGATTACAGTCTAGGGTGAATTTTGGAGTGATAACATAAATGGTGTCGTTGTCGGGGACGGATTTGAGCAGATTGAAGAGTTCCCTGGGAAGAATGAAATAGATCCATCTCTTGATGGTAGACAAGAGAGGGATATAGAAAATTGACTATAATGATCTACCTGGCGACTCCATGAAGAAGAATATGTTGGAAGACTCCATTGTGGGAAAAAGCTTGGACAGAAATGGAAGGCAGAGGCAAGTTCAGGTATCAAGTTTTGAATTTCTTTCTGGAACTTGTGCTCTTTATCTATCATTCTTTCTTGAATTTCCCTTCACACGTTAGGAGAATCATAATCTGCTTTGTATACTCTAGAGACCACTAGCCTGCTCTTGCATATTCCTTTTTCAAACAAGTAGATTTACCCCCTTCTCATGTCATTGATGTTAAGGATATCCATCCACTTCAAACACCTGAAGAAGATGAGGTTCATAAACACTTTTTGAATCAGACTGAACCTTATGATTCTCTCCCTTCTCTAGATTTCAAAGTTGATTTATTACCTTCCATCATTCCCTCTATTGTTAATAACCAGCCTGTTGAAATTGAGCATGCACCAAATGATTATTGTCCTTTTGCAAATAATAAAACAGATTTAGTTCAGGCTGCCAAGTCCTTTGACCTTTACCAACAACCTTCTAGTGTTCATCATCCCATTGACTTCCAGATTAAGGTTAGGGGAAAGATGTTTGGACCTCTAAATTTTCCATCCTTTCTTCATCCTTAGCCTCTCGGATTTGTAGACTACCTACCAACTTTTTCTGGAAAAGATAGCACTACAGGAGAAGAGCGTTTGTCAGCCTTTCAAGACTTCATCGATAATCTGGTAATATTGCATGAAGATATTATCATGATGATTTTCTCTAAATATTTGATTGGAGATGTTGCCTTGTGGTTCAAGAATATGGAAGTTGCTTCCATTGGTTCATGGGATGAACTATATGACACATTTTTAAAGTGTTGGGGTGAGAACAAGTCATTGGATCAGTACCTACATGAATTCAGTACTTTGAGAAGGGGAAAAAATGAAGTTCAGTCTGTTTTTAATCGAAGGTTTTACAGCTTGTATTGCATCCTTCCCCTAGAAATCAAACCTTATGAGATTGTTGCCATGGTTTATTACATAATGTCTCAATATTCTGACCTTGTTTTGTATCTTAGGAAAAGAAAATTGACATCTTTATCACAGTTATTCATGGATGTTGAGGAAGTGGAGGAGAACCACCGAGCTTGTGGTAGGATTCAAAGTCAGCACCATGTCAGCTCTGAACATGAGGCATATTTTACTTGTTGTCCCTATGAAGAAAAAATAGTGGATGGTTTGGTCCTCAAAGCAAGTAACTTTGACAGCCTTGCCTCTGAGGAAGTCATTGTCTCAAACATTGACCAAGAGCATCTTGTTGTTAAGCACGTTGGTAATGAATACTTTGTTGTTAGAAAGCATCTTGAAACAAGACATTCTGAATGTTAAGAGTCAAAGGTTTGTTATGGAAAACCTATTTTTGATGGAAATACCAGTGATGGTGATAAACAATTTTTTTTTATGATTTGTTTGGAACCTCTTAGCACTATTCCTGTAGATAATGATTATGATCATGATCCTTATAAATTCTATGGAGGTGTTGAAAGGGATTTTCATATAAATCTAATATTTTATCCATCACCAACCCATGAACATCCCTATATTAATAAGAACCAGGTGTATGAACAATAGACTATCCCCATGGTATATGCAGATATGATCAGCAATCAACCAATAGGTGGTTCTGGAGATACGAAACAACTATTCAACCCATAAATGCTTGTGTCTGTCATTCAATCAAGTGTGCCTATAGTAGACATCACACAAACTATCAGCAACTTTGAAATAGTGAAGGTAACCTTTCATAAATTAATCAGCCATTGCTTTCAGTTTCATGACCCTGTCAATGAATACATAGAGATGCACTTTTCAAATGCTTTGAAGCATGTAGACTTTATCTTTTTATCAGCATGCCCGGGTGAGTATGGTTTCTTGAATGAATTCTTATCACCGTTGTTACATTTCAAACATTAGTTGTTGATCAGTGAGAGAGATGAGGTTTCTTCAATTTCAAAATTGCTTGAATGGTTGTTATGGAAGGCAACATTTACCTAACCAATTGCAGAGCTAGTTAGAGTAGAGCAGGGTAGGAAATAAGCTTGTTGCTCGAGCAATTATTTTCTTCTAGTTTGCAGCAGATATATCAGTCATCTTGTATGAATAAAGGCCAGTTTTGAAGGTATACAGAGATCAGTTTCACAGGGAAGATGACTCAATAGCCCAATGGTAAAGATGACTGGAACTACTAGGTTCTTGGAAACCCTGCAGGGAGGTCTCCATCCCAATTGGAGCCAATGTTAGAACTCATTTTTTCCAATATATTTTGAGAGCGTCTTCAACATATTTATGTTGAAATTATCAAAATCTCTTTGAGTGTTTTCCAATGTCCAAACCTCAAATTCCCCAATCCGTCTTGACAAGTTCCTATTGATATCTTTGCATAAGAAATCCTTTGGCTTCATCCTCTTGACCTGCAAATAAATGGTTAGAAATCCTTATTGAAGTCTGTCAAATCTTTATGATAAGTTTGTCATAAAAACACTTTTATTATTATTATTATATATATATATACAATGTTTTTCTAAACTACTTTGTAGTTTATGAATTATGTTTATTATATATATTTATTTAATAAAACAAAATCAAAAACAGTGTGTGCGCTTAAGTGTCTTACTTCTAAATTCCCTCAAACCTGAGTTATATCACATATGCCAATTCTGAGTCATGTTTACATGTCATACCGTCCTACATGCTAGCTGCACATTCAACTCAAAGTCAAGCCATAAATTAAGCCAACATTCTAGTTGTTTGGTGCTCAGCGAAATTGCAAATGCCTGATTTACAGGATGCATGTGCAGGTGCCATGATGAGACGTCAATACAATTTTGTTTAAATATTCTACAGGTGTTGAAGAACTAAATGTATCCATGATATATATGATTATGTTCCCCATTTCTTGCTCGTTCCACCGTTTTCATGCATAGATGTGCAGAGTGCAGTGTGCTGCCAAATCTCCTGGGCACTATAAATTTCCTAGGCGCTACCTACTCTCCTAGGCATTGTGTATTCCATAGTGCGCTACCTAAATTTGCTACTGAATTTCTGGAAGAGACAAAATTTGCGCAGAGATACACCAGAATGGCGCTACCTATTGGCACCTGGAATCAAGGAGTTCGAATTCATTACTCTTTTAGGTGGCTGATGATGTGGAGAATGGCTAAGATAGTAGTTGGCAGCATGATAACAATTTACCACCTCTACAGTAAAATTGGCATGCAAAAGGAGGTGTATCAATGAAGATCAATGGAGGATGTATGAAATAAGTCAATCGGTGTCGAAACTTCAAAGTTCAAGGGGTTTTTTTCAACTAGCACAGTCAGCCATTAAATTGGATCTGCCATTCAGTATTCATGAATCCCTCAATTCTCCGGTTTCCAGGGGCTTGCACTTGGTGAATAAATTAATCAACCAAAATATATTTGTCATAGAAGAAGCAGCCTCCACATTAGTGGCAATGATGGTCTGATGGCTGAAAAATGGGTCTCATTGGAGGTTGAAGTAGTACCACACCACAATCATACCACACCATAATCACTTCATTTGGTGGGAATCCATGTTGTTGAGATTATGCTGCCACAGAAATTTGTTGTGGGAGAATTTTTCAATTTTTCTGTCATAACTTGGAAGATATATAAAGAGCATGTGAAATTCCATTGTTGGAGTGGCTCAGTATACTTGATACATCTTCACCTTAGCTTGAGAAGTGACAGCCTTGTGATGAGGTTCTGGAAACAGGATGATGAATGTAAATGACATGCATATAAAGGAGAGGCAGTGTTGATTATGTGCAACCTGGTGAATGATATTATTATTTAAGATGTGTGCATGATGTTTTTGCATAATACCAGTTGCCAAAGCTCCTGAACATATCATTGATGCTCTCTTTTGCAGCTTGGAAACATTGATGAATTCTCATCAAAGCATTGCAATCACCTAAAGATGGTGGGTTTGATACTATGCAAAGTCACTACTTTCTCTGCACACACTCAAGTTGGATATGTTGTGTTTTTTACAACGCTACCTAAAATTTTCACAAAGATACACAGTGGCGCTACCTAAATTCTGGCAGAAAACGAATTGTGCAGTCATTTTACCAATTTTGAGTCATTAACATGAAACTTGTATTATGATCAAATTGGAAGGAAGTTTTGAAAAATGGAAGAGATTTTTTTTCATCACATACCAAATAACAAAAACCTCTCTCAATTTTTTAAAATGCGATATAGTAAGAGAGTTATTTGACATAGAAGTGGTGCTACGGAACGTGCTGCTTAAACTTTGTTTTAAGACTGTTGAACTGGGAAATTTTGACCAGTTGACTTCTAGGAGGATTTCCGGGGGAAATAAGATGAATTTTAAAAATCCAAAGGAGTTTATTGTCAATCACAGACCCAGGAACATTAACCTCTTTCATTTTTCACACAGGTGTCATGGATTGGGAGATTTGAAAGAATCTTTGAGCCCTATGTTTTCAGTTTTCGTGTTTTCCTGTTCGAGACATGTTTTTGTGACACCTGTTGCGGCCAGCTGGAGATGAATTTAACAAAACTGAGAGAGGTTTTTCTTCATAACGATCTTATATACAAAAACTATTCTAATATCTTACACATCTATTGTATTTTGAGAATTACAAGTGTCATTTTGAAGACTATTTTTTAGAATTTCGCCTCCTGAAAAGAAGGAAATCAATTAAAACGTGTCATTCTTTGTTTGTAACTATTTCTATTTTGGGAAAGGGGTTGGAGTTCGAATTGGTGAGATGGAAAGGACCTATGGTGCTATATATTTCATGGTAGAAGAGTAGAATAGGTTCAGATGGTTGAGTTGAGGCTCCGAGATTGTAATTTTCTTTGACTGAGTAAATTGTTCTTTGGTTATGTACTGGACCTCAGAATTTTTTATTAGTAGAAGTCGGTTTTTCTTTACATCATCTTGTTACCTCTTATGCTGAAGTATTCATGATTGGAGGATCCACATGAGTTTTTCATGGTTGTGTTATGATGAATGTTTGATTATAATGTTGTTGTGATGTTCTTCAGTTGGCTTTAAACTTTGAATTCAAGAGAATCTTGTATTTGAGTTTTTCTTTCTTGGGTTGCTTGAAGACCTGATGTTAATAGCAGACCTTTACACCTCCCTCACTAAGTCTTCCTCTTTTTCATTTTTATTCCAATTCACTGACTGAAGCTAATCAAGACCTCATTTGATTGTGCATGATTAGCCCAGATTTCTGAGTTAAAGCCTTATTATTATGAGTCTTGTCCATTTGACCTTTTAAGAAACTCATTTACATTTACAAATATTTTGGTGTTACCAAGCTCACTGGATTACAGTCTAGGGTGACTTTTAGAGTGATAACACATTGGAAGAATGTACTCCCCTAGAAGCCATCCTAGGAAGTCTTTCGGTCACATATGTGTTGAAATAATGTAACTGCAAAGTGTATTCTTATTATTGTCTGATATATTATTCATTGGATCAATCCCCATCGTGGATTGATCATGTTGGCTATTGTTATAGGACCAAATCCCCTTTTGCGGATTGGTCAAATGATAATTATGTTGAAATAATGTAACTGCGAAGAGCATTCTTATTATTATTTTGTTATTTGATTAAATCCCCATTGTGGATTAATCATGTCATTATTATTATTGTTGTTATTGGATTAATCCCCATTGAGGATTAATCATGTCGATAATTGTATTAGGACCAAATCCCCT